>JACSYO010000926.1:0-62500 GCA_016806645.1 Ophiodon elongatus | reverse complement strand
TACATGTAGCTTTCTAGGGTGGTCTAGAGTAGAAGCTACATGTAGCTTCTCCTCTAGAGGAGAAGCTACATGTAGCTGCAGCAGACCTCCTCTAAGGAGAAGCTACATGTAGCTGCAGCAGACCTCTCTGGGGTGGCTCTAGAGGAGAAGCTACATGTAGCTGCAGCAGACTCTCCTCTAGAGGAGAAGCTACATGTAGCTGCAGCAGACCCTCCTCTAGAGGAGAAGCTACATGTAGCTGCAGCAGACTCTCCTCTAGAGGAGAAGCTACATGTAGCTGCAGCAGACCCTCCTCTAGAGGAGAAGCTACATGTAGCTTCTCCTCTAGAGGAGAAGCTACATGTAGCTGCAGCAGACTCTCCTCTAGAGGAGAAGCTACATGTAGCTGCAGCAGACCCTCCTCTAGAGGAGAAGCTACATGTAGCTGCAGCAGACCCTCCTCTAGAGGAGAAGCTACATGTAGCTGCAGCAGACCCTCCTCTAGAGGAGAAGCTACATGTAGCTGCAGCAGACTCTCCTCTAGAGGAGAAGCTACATGTAGCTGCAGCAGACCCTCCTCTAGAGGAGAAGCTACATGTAGCTGCAGCAGACCCTCCTCTAGAGGAGGAGCTACATGTAGCTGCAGCAGACTCTCCTCTAGAGGAGAAGCTACATGTAGCTGCAGCAGACTCTCCTCTAGAGGAGAAGCTACATGTAGCTGCAGCAGACCCTCCTCTAGAGGAGAAGCTACATGTAGCTGCAGCAGACCCTCTAGAGGAGCTACATGTAGCTGCAGCAGACCCTCCTAGAGGAGAAGCTACATGTGCTGCAGCAGACCCTCCTCTAGAGGAGGATACATGTAGCTGCAGCAGACTCTCCTCTAGAGGAGAAGCTACATAGCTGCAGCAGACCCTCCTCTAGAGGAGAAGCTACATGTAGCTGCAGCAGACCCTCCTCTAGAGGAGAAGCTACATGTAGCTGCAGACTCTCCTCTAGAGGAGAAGCTCATGTAGCTGCAGCAGACCCTCCTCTAGAGGAGAAGCTACATGCTGCAGCAGACTCTCCTCTAGAGGAGAAGCTACATGTAGCTGCAGCAGACTCTCCTCTAGAGGAGAAGCTACATGTAGCTGCTCCTCTAGAGGAGAAGCTACATGTAGCTGCAGCAGACCCTCCTCTAGAGGAGAAGCTACATGTAGCTGCAGCAGACCCTCCTCTAGAGGAGAAGCTACATGTAGCTGCAGCAGACCCTCCTCTAGAGGAGAAGCTACATGTAGCTGCAGCAGACCCTCCTCTAGAGGAGGAGCTACATGTAGCTGCAGCAGACTCTCCTCTAGAGGAGAAGCTACATGTAGCTGCAGCAGACTCTCCTCTAGAGGAGAAGCTACATGTAGCTTCTCCTCTAGAGGAGAAGCTACATGTAGCTGCAGCAGACTCTCCTCTAGAGGAGAAGCTACATGTAGCTGCAGCAGACCCTCCTCTAGAGGAGAAGCTACATGTAGCTGCAGCAGACCCTCCTCTAGAGGAGAAGCTACATGTAGCTGCAGCAGACCCTCCTCTAGAGGAGAAGCTACATGTAGCTGCAGCAGACCCTCCTCTAGAGGAGAAGCTACATGTAGCTGCAGCAGACCCTCCTCTAGAGGAGAAGCTACATGTAGCTGCAGCAGACTCTCCTCTAGAGGAGAAGCTACATGTAGCTGCAGCAGACCCTCCTCTAGAGGAGGAGCTACATGTAGCTGCAGCAGACTCTCCTCTAGAGGAGAAGCTACATGTAGCTGCAGCAGACTCTCCTCTAGAGGAGAAGCTACATGTAGCTGCAGCAGACCCTCCTCTAGAGGAGAAGCTACATGTAGCTGCAGCAGACCCTCCTCTAGAGGAGAAGCTACATGTAGCTGCAGCAGACCCTCCTCTAGAGGAGAAGCTACATGTAGCTGCAGCAGACCCTCCTCTAGAGGAGAAGCTACATGTAGCTGCAGCAGACCCTCCTCTAGAGGAGAAGCTACATGTAGCTGCAGCAGACTCTCCTCTAGAGGAGAAGCTACATGTAGCTGCAGCAGACCCTCCTCTAGAGGAGGAGCTACATGTAGCTGCAGCAGACTCTCCTCTAGAGGAGAAGCTACATGTAGCTGCAGCAGACTCTCCTCTAGAGGAGAAGCTACATGTAGCTGCAGCAGACAGAGAAACAGGCTTACCTTCAACAAATCAATATTCAGCGCATCTAAATTAACAGAATTTCGAGATTTTTTTGTTTTTTCTCCCACGAGCAGAATAAGTGATCAGAGGAAGTATGAAAGACACCACTGGGTTATCTGACGACTGGTGTCACTGGGAACAGGAGGCTCACATGCTGAACCGGTGGTTAGGGATCAGGAGGGTTTACCTGCTTTGTAGGCGATGGTGTTGGTTTTGGCCACAGACTTCTTGTAACACAAGTAGACAGAGGAGCCCCACTGGAAACAAGAGCACAACGGGAGAGTTTCAATCAGGAACATCGTCCAGGAACTTCCTTTAAAAGTGGAAAATACAAAACAATTTGTGCACAACAATTGTGAAATAATAAACCAGTCAGACCAATATTTAAGAGAATATTTAAAGAAACAAGTGATTCCATCAACCGGAGCGAATAAACACGGCTTTGGGGAGTTCGGTCAGACCGATAAACAATAAACAAGAAAACAAGTGGGCGTGGCCATCGAACCATCTGTGAGGTTTGTTTAAGTTTGAATTGTTCTTGTCAGCTGGTATTGGACGTGTTTTTTGACGACAAGCGTTTGTTCGTTATGAGCAGCAGAAACATTAATTAAATTCCATATTCCATTTAGCGCAATCACAGACAAAAAAACACCTCAAGCAACTGTTTTATCAAATTTTGCAGTTTCCATTTTTTCTAATTCAATACTTCAAACTGCAGACAAACATATGAGAATGTAAACAAGGCTAATGGAAACCCTTTGTACACAGAAATGTGTCGTCTATTATCATTCATCATTTGGTGGCCCCAATTAAAATGTCAGTGTACTTATTAATAAACTAAAGTACTCTTATTATTATAAACAGCTGAGACTCGTTTGCATCTCGTGACTCAAACATTCGCGTGAAGAGAGAAGTGATGAAACATCTGATGAACACGATTAGTCACTGTGAGCTGGATGTGACGCTCTGAAATATTAAAAGAATCCTCCAGATGTAACGTTGGTCAGACTGAAACGTGTGGAGATGAATCATAACTCATAACTTATATATATTATATATATGTATATTTGTGCCCCACTGGGACAGGAATATGCTAATAATACCGTGAGGTGCTTCAGTATAGAAGCACTGGTGAGCCTCCCGAGTCCCCACGGAAAACAAACTTCCTGCGAGGTCTCGAACCTACATTTAAATCTCTCTCTCTCTCTCTCTCTCTCTCTCTCTCTCTCTCTCTCTCTCTCTCTCTCTCTCTCTCTCTCTCTCTCTCTCTCTCTCTCTCTCTCTCTCTCTCTCCCCCCTTCTCCCCCCCCTCCCCTCCCCTCCTCCTCTCACCATGCTGCTGTTGAGGTTCTTCTCCACCTTGCAGAAGGTGTGTGGTGGTGTCTCCCCCTTGCTGGGGATGATGATGCAGATGTCGGTGACGGCCAGGGCGGAGTGCGGCTGGCTCTCGGGCGCCCGGCGGTAGGTGACGTAGACCCTCTGGGAGGAGTTCCCGCTGATGTTGGCCGGCCGGCCGGCGGCCGTGGTCTGGATGAGCTGGCAGCCCTGCATCAGCCGCTCCTTCCACTCGTACAGAACGCTGAGGACGCACAACGCGCGGTCAGCCGACACTCAGAGAACAAGAATCAATCAACACGACGATGCAGCCGTGATGTCGTCGGCCAACGAGGGCGGGCTGCCGACGCCACCGTCCGTCCGGCCCTCTGAGGCCGATTCAGCCTGATGGACGCTTTGCACCCCATAAACTGCAAAGAGGAATCGATGCTACTCATGAGGGAGCACAGAGATCTGAGCTTATGAAGAGCCAGGCCGAGTGAACAAGTCTCAAAAGCTTCCAGCTCAGGGACACTTTTACACTCAATAAGTCGACGCTGCAGCATCAACAGTTAGGAAGTCATCAAGTCATCAAGTCATCAAGTCATCAAGTCATTTAAAACTCGCAGCGAGTCGCGAGGCGTTTGAGTGTCTTCGTAACTGCTGGTGCGATCACACCAAAGACACCAAACCAGAAGAAAAACCTCTTGCCTAATTTATGCTAAATGAGGCAACATTTGCATATTTGGGGGAAGCCAATCAGCATTGAGATTCTCGTCCCGTCATCATCGACGTTCAGCGAACAGTCAGAAAAGGAGGGAAACAATATTCGTGCAGACGGGAAGAAGCCAAAGACGTTCTCAAATATAACAAATAACGTTGCTGCCGTACTTTGATGCCTTGAAGACGTTATTTTGAGTTTTGATGGAGCTACAACGCTACAACGCTGCAACGCTGCAACGCTACAACGCTACAACGCTGCAACGCTACAACGCTACAACGCTGCAACGCTACAACGCTGCAACGCTACAACGCTGCAACGCTACAACGCTACAGCTGCCGCTGCAACGCTACAGCTACTGCGGCTACAACGCTGCAACGCTGCAACCTGCAGCTGCTGCTGCACTACGCTGCAGCTACAACGCTACAACGCTACAACGCTGCAACGCTACAACGCTACAACGCTGCAACGCTACAACGCTACAACGCTACAGCGCTGCAACGCTACAACGCTACAACGCTGCAACGCTACAACGCTACAACGCTGCAACGCTACAACGCTACAACGCTACAACGCTACAACGCCGCCGATCACTCCGGACTGCATTCAGCCAACGAGCTGTAAAGTAGTTTGCTTGTTGCTCTGCAGCCAACAAGACGTCACCACGTTATGTTACTGAGCTGAGACCAGAGAGCTGCAGGGAACCAGGCAAGACCCCTTTAGGGGCCGGGTATCAGACACCACCACAACAACAACAACAACAACAACGCAACACCACAACAACACAACACCACACCACACCACAACAACACAACACCACAACAACAACACCAACACAACCACACCACACCACCACAACACCACAACACAACACACCACAACAACACAACAACACAACAACAACACAACACCACAACACCACAACACAACCACACCACACCACCACAACACAACAACAACACAACAACACAACACCACAACACCAACACAACCACACCACACCACCACAACACCACAACAACACAACACCACACCACAACAACAACACAACACAACACAACACACCACAACAACACAACACCACAACACCAACACAACCACACCACACCACAACACCACACCACAACACCACGACACCACAACAACAACACAACAACACACCACAACACCACACCACAACACCACAACAACAACACAACACCACAACACACCACACCACAACAACAACAACACAACACCACACCACACCACAACACCACACCACAACAACACAACACCACAACACCACACCACAACAACACAACACCACACCACAACAACAACACAACAACACAACACCACCACAACAACAACACAACAACACCACCACAACAACACCAACACAACCACACCACACCACCACAACACACCACACCACACCACCACAACACACCACACCACACCACAACACCACACCACAACAACAACACAACACCACCACACCACCACCACAACACCAACACCACCACCACACCACCACACCACCACCAACACAACACCACCACCACACCACCACCACCACCACCACCACCACCACACCACCACCAACACAACACCACCACCACACCACCACACCACCACCACCACACCACCACACCACCACACCACCACACCACCACCACAACACCACCACCACACCACCACACCACCACCACCACCACCACCACACCACCACACCACCACACCACCACCACACCACCACCACCACCACCACACCACCACCCCCCCTCCGGGTGAGTGCTGTGTCTGTCGGAGCCGACGGGCCGAACAGTCCCACGCGGCTCATAAACAAGAACAAACATGACTCCTTCTCTTCTCTCAGTCGTCTTCGTGGAACCAAAGTGAAGGACGTAAAGTTTGGTGGGTTCACATTCGTATAAGCTTGTATTTAGAATGTTTATTCCTATAATCTCATTCTTCACGGCCCTTTTCTTATCTTTTAAATGCAGCACGTTGTGGCCAACAGTAAATGTACATTTCTACTACTGTTGCTAATTTAATTTAGATTACAAAAGTCTTCAATTGTATAATGAGAGATTATTGTGTTGAAGAGATGTTTTTATACAAAAATGTACATTTTTAAAACCTGTATTCAATCAGAATAATCTCCTTAGATTAAAATTCAACCCAAAATAGTTTCATCACCTGTTAACATTTCTTAAATGACAAAATGTGACTGAATGTTGACCCTAGTTGTCTCTGACGGTCCGGCACATGCATGTAGGTGTCTGTACTCTCAACATGAGCCCAGTGCAGCTCGTAACAGGACGACTCTCACAGACCACGTAGTGCAGAACAGGAGCAATAATGTAACCATTATGTACTTATCCTCCATTAATGAACTCCACATGCATTTAGTGGCACTGTATGGAAGCTGAAACAGAATTTGAAGTGGTCAATGTTTTTATTTTGTCTGTTTTTCCCCAGTTCTTCTCTGCTTGCAGTGAAACTGCACGACTTTCACGTGTGTTTTTAGAGAAGCACCGATCGACTGACCACTCGCAGATATCGGGTTGTTTTTCTGTCAAATTTACACCATAATGTGATGGTTTCCTGTCACAGCCACACAAACAACGGTGTGGAAGCAAGAAGAATGTAGAACAACTGAAAGTCCAAAACAAGCCGCGGAGGAACGACCTTAAAAACATTTGGAACCACCAACTGTTGTATTATGAACATACAATCAAATAAAAGTGTTTATATTACAGCTCTTAGAGAGAGAGAACATCAGAATCAGCAGCTCAGTCTTTTTCTGGATGCAGCCTCCACCATCGGAACAGAGCAGTTGACATCCTTCCACTCAGCAGAACTTAAATGAGCCTTCTGTTTAATAAATTAGACCTAGAATGCCTCTCCAAAGACTTGGAGTTTGGAGAGTTTTCTGTTGTTTCTTTATATTTTCTCTATTTTAGGTGAGGTCACCTCTGCTAGAAAACAACACGATAAAATGTTAAATCCAACATTAATCTTCAGGGGAAAAGAGCAGACGTGCTACTTCACATATTGAGTGAGTGCGTCTCTTTGTTGAGGCTGTGAGCTGCTAAATAAAGAGACCACGTAGGTGTTTGGGTGGATTACCACCTCTGCTTAACAATCTCCTGGATGAAACCAGGCGGCAAACTCCAGTTCTGTCGAGTGAAGCCGATGCTGAAGTGTCTTAAAGCTGCAAAAAAACCAACATGGCGACGACCGTAATCCAAGATTTGAGACAACTTGAGGCTTCATAACATCAGTCCACAAACCAACGAGTGACGTCACCATGACTACGTCCACTTCTTCTCCAGTGTGGGTGAAACCTGGAGGTGTCAATGCTCCTCATGTTAGTCCTCAGCCACGTTGATATCAATATAACTAGGCAAAGATAATAATACTTAATCCCTCTGAGGCCTGAGCAACAGCTCACTAAAACACACACACACACACACACACACACACACACACACACACACACACACACACACACACACACTCTCTCTGGACTATCACACACAAGCTGCTGATGGTGTCTGAGCAGAGTTTGGTGTCAGCTCCTGATAAGCGCTGCTCTCTGTGGACTCAGACTCGTATGA
The DNA here is from genome assembly GCA_016806645.1 of Ophiodon elongatus. Taxonomy (NCBI): domain Eukaryota; kingdom Metazoa; phylum Chordata; class Actinopteri; order Perciformes; family Hexagrammidae; genus Ophiodon; species Ophiodon elongatus. Next base: position 54,688 of record JACSYO010000926.1, on the reverse strand, counting down.
GCCTCCTTAACGCTCTCACCAGCCGGAGGTGTGAGAGAGGTGAGAGAGAGGTGAGAGAGAGAGGTGTGAGAGAGGTGAGAGAGAGGAGAGAGAGGTGTGAGAGAGGTGAGAGGTGAGAGAGAGGTGAGAGAGAGGTGTGAGAGAGGTGAGAAGGTGAGAGAGGTGAGAGAGAGGTAAGAGAGAGGTGAGAGAGAGGTGTGAGAGAGAGGTGTGAGAGAGGTGAGAGAGAGGTGAGAGAGAGGTGAGAGAGAGGTGAGAGAGAGGTGAGAGAGAGGTGAGAGAGAGAGGTGAGAGAGAGGTGTGAGAGAGGTGTGAGAGAAGTGAGAGAGAAGTAGAGGTGTGAGAGAGGTGTGAGAGAGAGGGGTGAGATAGGTGTGAGAGAGGTGAGAGAGAGAGAGTTGAGAGAGAGAGGTGTGAGAGAGAGAGGTGAGAGAGAGAGAGAGAGGTGAGAGAGAGGTGTGAGTGAGAGCAAAGCACTCTAGCTTTCACAACCACGGACCACTTTTTAAAATAAACTCCTCAGTGACAATATGGTGACACAAAATAAGTTTAAAGCAAAAGTAAAATGTGAATATGTATTTTACAGAGAGGTGTGAGAGAGACGTGTGAGAGAGAGGTGTGAGAGAGAGGTGAGAGAGAGGTGTGAGAGAGACGTGTGAGAGAGAGGTGTGAGAGAGAGGTGAGAGAGAGGTGAGAGAGAGGTGTGAGAGAGAGGTGTGAGAGAGGTGAAGAGGTGGAGAGAGGTGTGAGAGAGAGGTGTGAGAGAGGTGTGAGAGAGTGGTGAGAGAGAGGTGTGAGAGGTGTGAGAGAGGTGTGAAGAGGTGTGAGAGAGAGGTGTGAGAGAGGTGTGAAGGTGTGAGAGAGGTGTGAGAGAGGTGTGAGAGGTGTGAGAGAGAGAGTGTGAGAGAGGTGTGAGAGAGGTGGTGAGAGAGAGGTGTGAAGAGGTGTGAGAGGTGTGAGAGAGGTGTGAGAGAGGTGAGAGAGAGAGAGGTGAGAGAGAGGTGTGAGAGAGATGAGAGAGAGAGAGGTGAGAGAGATATGAGAGAGGTGTGAGAGAGAGGTGAGAGAGAGAGATATGAGAGAGAGGTGTGAGAGAGAGGTGAGAGAGAGGTGAGAGAGAGGTGAGAGAGGTGAGAGAGAGAGATATGAGAGAGAGGTGTGAGAGAGAGAGGTGAGAGAGAGGTGTGAGAGAGCAGAGCACTCTAGCTTTCACAACCACGGACCACTTTTTAAAATAAACTCCTCAGTGACAATATGGTACCATGAAATGGTTCAGATAAAAGAACTATTAATATGTTTATATTAAATATTATTATTATTATTATTATATATTAAAATAGGGATTTAACAGAGAAGGACGATTAGTTTTTAGAAGCTTTAGAAACAGGAAGTCTTAAAAATCTTCATTTGATTAAATATTTAGCAGCCAAATCAAATAGTTTACAAGATGTTCAGCCTTCATTTCTTTATAATGCTTTTAATACTCGACTTCTTTCCTTACAGGGTTTGTATGGAGGTAATAAAGTAGCCCATGAATATGAGATATGAGCTAATCACAGTCCCTCCTCTGCTCGTTGTCTTCCCCTCTGGTGTTTTGCAGAATAAAGCAGCGTTGATCTCTAACGTGCTCGGAGCTGCGAGTAGAATCAAAGCTGAACACGACCAGAGATCAAACAGCTGCTCTGTAATATTAGATCTAGATCGGAGAGACAGAAAGAATCTTCTCAATCAAATGTTTTCACTCTGAAACAGGATCATGTTCAGATTGTAAATAAAAGTTAGTTTTTCCCAAAAGCACGTTGGCATATTCTGGTTATTATTATCATAATATTCCTGGCTGGTCATTCATCTGTAATCTTTAGAATGTGGCGGCAGAGCTTTCTTTGACCCGGTGAGAGCTGGACCTGCAGGCCAGAGGCTTCGAACCACAGTTTACACTCATCTGGTGGTTTTTGTAGAGCCGGTTGCCTTTTAATCAAAAGGTTAGCGGTTCGATCCCCGTCTCCAACGTGTCCTCGAGGAGACACTGAACCCCGAGCTGCTCCCCGAGCTTCAGACATCACGTTTAATAAAGCTTTCTAATCTAATCTAATCTAATCTAATCTATGTACCTGTAGTTTAAAGTTTAAGGTTAAAGAATAACTGCAAACTTACAAGTTGTTTTATAAACTAAGTTATATGACTTTACTGTGATGAAACACATCAATGCTGGTGTTAATATGAATGTTGACTATTCTGCATTTCACAGTTGAAAATGGCTCAAAACTCCGTTGACTGTTTTGAGTCAGCAGGTCATCAGGATGCATCACCGCCTCTTTTCTTTCTCTGAGCCCGGTTTCATCTCACAGCTGCTGGTCCTGGTTCTCCTTCATGAGACGGCCACACAGATCTGAAGCTGAGGGTTCTGAAGGTTCTGAGGGTTCAGAGGGTTCAGAGGGTTCTGAAGGTTCTGAAGGTTCAGAGGGTTCAGAGGGTTCTGAAGGTTCTGAAGGTTCAGAGGGTTCAGAGGGTTCTGAAGGTTCTGAGGGTTCTGAGGGTTCAGAGGATTCTGAAGGTTATGAAGGTTCAGAGGGTTCTGAGGGTTCTGAAGGTTCTGAGGGTTCAGAGGATTCTGAGGGTTCTGAAGGTTCTGAGGATTATGAGGGTTCTGAGGGCTTCTTTGGCTCAGACGTGGACTGAAGTTACACTTTGAGCTTCTATATCACAACAATGTTTTTATGGTTGTGAAGATGGAGGTCGACCATGAGGTATTGTAGACGTTCATGATGCTGCATGTTTGGACCCACCATGAGGTATTGTAGACGTTCATGATGCTGCATGTTTGGACCACCATGAGGTATTGTAGACGTTCATGATGCTGCATGTTTGGACCACCATGGGGTATTGTAGACGTTCATGATGCCTGCTGCATGTTTGGACCACCATGAGGTATTGTAGACGCTCATGATGCTGCATGTTTGGACCCACCATGAGGTATTGTAGACGTTCATGATGCTGCATGTTTGGACCACCATGAGGTATTGTAGACGTTCATGATGCTGCATGTTTGGACCACCATGAGGTATTGTAGACGTTCATGATGCTGCATGTTTGGACCACCATGAGGTATTGTAGACGTTCATGATGCCTGCTGCATGTTTGGACCACCATGAGGTATTGTAGACGCTCATGATGCCTGCTGCATGTTTGGACCACCATGAGGTATTGTAGACGCTCATGATGCTGCATGTTTGGACCCACCATGAGGTATGTAGCGTTCATGATGCTGCATGTTGGACCTGAGGTATTGTAGACGTTCATGATGCTGCATGTTTGGAACCATGAGGTATTTTAGACGTTCATGATGCCTGCTGCATGTTTGGACCACCATGAGGTATTGTAGACGTTCATGATGCCTGCTGCATGTTTGGACCACCATGAGGTATTGTAGACGTTCATGATGCCTGCTGCATGTTTGGACCACCATGAGGTATTGTAGACGTTCATGATGCCTGCTGCATGTTTGGACCACCATGAGGTTCACATTTACAGTTTTTACTAAAATATCTCGACAACTATTGAACGGATTCTTCTTTACATTTGGTTTCACACGTTTACGTCTCCCTCGGCTACACTTTCAGAACTCTGGTGATCCTGAACTCCTCAAAATCTGTATTGGATGATATTCATTTGATGACTAGTTTATGGTTTATGAAATACTCCAAACTAATGACAGTGATGCTAACCATCAGCATGCTAACCATCAGCATGCTAGCACCGCGCTGCCTGAGCACGGCCTCCCTGAGCCTCTTACCCCAGGTCCGTGAGCGGCGGCTTGTCTCGGCCCCGCCGGTAGCACAGGAAGATCTGCGGCACCATGAGGCCGCCGTTGTTGAGGTCGGCCGAGAGACCGGAGGGCGTCTCCTCCACGCAGGAGAACCCCGGCGGCACCTCCTCCCCCATGGAGCGGATCACCACCGCCACGTCAGTGATGGGCGCCCGGGGCTTTGCCGTCTTGTGGCACACGTCGTCAAAGTGGATCTCCTGGTCCAGAGGCTTGGACGGGTCCGTCAGACCGGCCACCACAAAGTAGTCGGCTACACGAGGGCCTTTGTCCTCCATCATCACCCATCCCCACCGGATGCCTAAGGGAGGGGGCGTGGGGGAAAGGGACAGGGACAGGGGGGGAGACAAAGGGAGGGAGGAGGAGAGGGGGGGAGACAGAGGGGGGAGACAGAGGGAGGAGGAGGAGAATGAGTATGTGGTGGTAGCAGGTACAGGTGCTTGCAGTAGAAGGAGACGCTCTGACCAGATAGAAGTTAGAGGGAGGAAACGTCTGGACTACAGATTCTGATTCTGCATCCAGACGCAACACAATCAGGAGTTTGGTTTCTGTTCAGCTCAGCGTGAGTCTGAACTGAGTTCAGAGTTTTGGCTCGTTGTTTAGTTTGTTTTAACCAGTGATGGGAACCCACCATACTTGGACTGAGGAGGAGTGATGTAGAGCTACATGCTGAATGCCTTTCAGGAAGAGTCTCGTCTTAGAGATGATGGATTTGGTGGCAAATGAGTTTCCCCACTGGGGATTAATAACGTTTTCTAATCTACGTGAAAACCTTATTATAAACGTTGTAATGCCCTGCAGAAGGATCTTTAATTTGTGTAATGTTTATGTACTGAGGTGGCTCAGACAGAAAGTGATACTGAAAAGATGCAGCTTTTCATATTAGAGTGATTTCTTTAAAGCACTTTCTAAATGAAGAGTTCAGATTTATCCTTTGCAAGTCCTTGATGCAAGGACTAATCTGACTGCTTGTATTGAGCCATATGCAGTAAATTATCAAACTGAGGATGTGATACGTTGAGATGCATTGAGAGTGGTTGTTAATTTGAGCCGTTGACAGGTGAATTAAAATTGTGAGGCCAGAAGAAGATTCACACTACTAAAAGTCCAGATTGTTGGCTTGAGAACACGTTGATGAAACCCGTCTCTCTGAGTGGGACAGAGACATGTCTGAGCTCAGGTTTGGACCTTTCTCTGGTTCTGAACACAGAGACAGTTAGAGCTCGGCTGGCTACAGACCTGAGTGAGCCTTTTAAAAAGGAGCATTGAGGTGTTCCTTCACACATTGTGCTGGGTTGGTGGTCCAGTGCTGATGAGAGCCTTGTGACACATGGAGCCCATGAAGCAGGTGATGAACGCCCAGCGTTTCCTTGATCTGTCCTCAGGGGGCGTGGCCTCACTGCACAACACCAGCTGAAATATATCGGTGGCTAAACACGTTCAACAACAGAAACACCCGAGGAGATATAAACTCCACAAAATAATCAAAAGCTGCTTTGAGTGGATGAATATTGGCTTTCTGCCGACAACAAAACCACCAACAGTTAGTTTAGGCAACAAAACCACCAACAGTTAGGTTTAGACAACAAAACCACCAACAGTTAGTTTAGACAACAAAACCACCAACAGTTAGTTTAGACAACAAAACCACCAACAGTTAGTTTAGACAACAAAACCACCAACAGTTAGGTTTAGACAACAAAACCACCAACAGTTAGGTTTAGACAACAAAACCACCAACAGTTAGTTTAGACAACAAAACCACCAACAGTTAGGTTTAGACAACAAAACCACCAACAGTTAGTTTAGACAACAAAACCACCAACAGTTAGGTTTAGGCAACAAAACCACCAACAGTTAGTTTAGACAACAAAACCACCAACAGTTAGGTTTAGACAACAAAACCACCAACAGTTAGTTTAGACAACAAAACCACCAACAGTTAGGTTTAGACAACAAAACCACCAACAGTTAGTTTAGACAACAAAACCACCAACAGTTAGTTTAGACAACAAAACCACCAACAGTTAGTTTAGGCAACAAAACCACCAACAGGTAGGTTTAGACAACAAAACCACCAAGTTAGGTTTAGACAACAAAACCACCAACAGTTAGGTTTAGACAACAAAACCACCAACAGGTAGTTTAGACAACAAAACCACCAACAGGTAGTTTAGGCAACAAAACCACCAACAGTTAGTTTAGGCGTCGTGTAAATGAAATCAATAGATTACATTGTGTGGCTGTTTCCTGGACTGCCGTGATTCTGGTCTGGACCACAACGTGGACCAGGCTGCAGGTCTGGGATGGTTTCTGTTTCAGAAGCACGAGGAGACTCAACAAACCTTCCCCCTCTGAGGACGACCAGAGAATCTTTAATAGTTCAGTGGTGCTTTGATCCGGCTCTGAAACTGACCACCGATTGTTTACCGGGTCACGATCACAGTGAGGTCAGAGTCTGAGGAACAACCACGAAAACAACTGGAGCCAAAGTGAGAACAAAGTTAATGTCGTGAGGGGAAACTCTGGGATATCTATTAGGAGCTAACCCTGATGTGACTCTCAGGGGGCTTTTGGGTCCCTGATGTGACTCTCAGGGGGCTTTTGGGTCCCTGATGTGACTCTCAGGGGGCTTTTGGGTCCCTGATGTGACTCTCAGGGGGCTGTTGGTCGGGCCTGTGTCCCTTTAAACAGCACAACTCCTCCGTCACACGCTCAGAAGCTTCACCCACATCTTTTTGCTTTTGTTTGGATCACACGAGTCTGAAATAATCCTACGCAGCTGTCATACGCAATACACAGATGCATTCTGGGTCGGACTTGCTTGGGCATGCTTCAAACTCATGGCGTGAGCTGGAAGAAATTGGAGCTGGACGTATGTAGGAGATAAAGCAACGTTTTGAATTAGAGACACTGCCTTGTGTCTGGTTGCTGTCCAAAATTAGTTTTTATCCTTTGTGTGAAATTGTCATAATTAGCATGAGTGTTTTGTAAGGTCACAGTGACCTCTGACCTCCATATTCAAATCCTTTCGTCCCCGAGTCCAAGTGGACGTTTCCACTGTTTCAAGGTGTTCCTGAGATATCGTGTCCACGAGAATGGACCGGACAGGTGGACAAAATCCATCCAAAATCCAATTCCCTTCTAAATGTGAACACAGAAAAATGATCTCCTGCAGGTTTCGTTTGACTGGAGAAGTTTCAACACTACTCGGCCCTGGATTATTTCAATAAAAAGGTATCAAGTACCGATTCCGAGCCCTAAATAATGTTGTGAGGTCCCGCGACAGAGGATGTCATATGTGTGCAGCTTGCAAAGCCCTCTGAGGCAAATTTGTAATTTGTGATTTTGGGCTATACAAAATAAATTGAACTGAAGAATTGAATTACATACTGGAGGCCAAGCACTCGGCTGAAGGGGCTCTGCACTAGTGTCCCATAAGTAACACCAGACTTCTGCACCGCTTCAGGCAGTGTGTTCACTCTCATACGGATCAAAGACACGTTCATTATGTCTTCATACAACACGAGGACGACCCTGAAGGATGCACATGTATTCGCGACAACTCTAATCAAAACTGATGAAAGGTCAAAATAAATTCCTTCGCCATTTTTTTACCCGATTATTTTTCCTTCCAAAGACATTGAGTCCTCACGCTGACGTGGCTGAAGAGAAACCCCACGGAACGGAGAGCTACTGAGAGTTGATCCAACACTGGATGTCCGTGATGCAGCCTCTGGGTGTGGCGCTGTCTGCCTCCGTGGACACATTCATCATCACTCTGCTGACACTGCAGCCTCCGGGACACCGGTTGGTCTCCGTGGGTTGAAATGAAACTTTACCCCCCGACCAGAACGCTCCGCCGTGCACAAACACAAGAACTCAAGAACTCACTGGGTCAGCCGAGGTCAGCAGGAGGGAGGAATGTTTACGCAGCAAGAACGCAGATTGAATATAAGAAACGCACGATTCAAACATGTCTTCAGGCTTTTTATACAAAACAGAACTTTGCACAGATGGCCGGTTTATTTATTTAAAAACATTCCCCATGTTGGTGACACGGTACGTGATCATTTACTCACACTGACAGCCATTTCATTGCAACCAGATTTGTATTTAATATTGAATAACTCGACTGGACGGGGTCTGTGATTCCAACCATGTGCAGTCAGAGGGCGTGGGGCGAGAGGCTCAGCACGCAGGGCGTGTTCCTCCACACGGAGAGGGGAAAGGTCAGACCGCTGCCAACTCCTGTCTGGGTGATGCTATGCTAACGCAGCTAAATGTTAGCTCCTCCTTAGAGTGTGAGTCAAGACGAGAGCTGACAGTTCTCTCTCCTAAACATCTGGAACACAATCACGTTTGTGTTTTCTTCTTTTTCTGGAGTCAGCTGTTTCAGACAACATTTAGTGGAGGAACCAAAAAACTGACCAAACTGGGAGTTTATTGGTCAAAATCAAATGATCGTTGTGGGTTCAGTGAGCTAAGCTCATCTCCAAACAAAGGAACCACAAACTTAATCAGACCCTTCTATTGTTATTCATTCTCATCCTGCAGCTCATTGAAACCACGGTGCTAACAGCTAACGCTAACGCTAACAGCTAACAGCTAACGCTAACGGAGGTTGCGTTGACTTGCATTATGATGCATTCAAGCTCCACTCAGTAAAAATGAGTACCGGATGAAGGTAAATTACAACGCTATCGTGATGTGTTCAAATGTAATCTTGTAAAACTTAGTTTTTGGTGATAAACTTAAATAAATAAAGTTGTTTAAAGGAGATATATTCGAGGTGAATTATGAGCGATTTAACTTCCTAACACACTCCAAGCACATTATTATACATTATTAAAATCTTTTATCAATATATTACAATAATTTATTTCCTCATCATTTTAATTGTGTGTTTTTATGCCAATAACCACTTTAGGTGTCAATAACAAAGTAAAAGGATACGAATTTGTGCCGGTATCCACTGACTCTGCCTTGTGGTCAGTTCCAATTCTTAGAAGGAAGATCAGAACCGGCTCCTCTCAGGTTGAAGAAACACTGGATATTATACTCAGATTACAAAATGCATCTCAGCTCATCCCGTCCTCACTTAGAGAAACCGAAGAAGACGCTGATGTCTGGTCGGCCCCGATGAGGTCAGAGAAGTGTCATCATATCATATCTGGCACCAGGACATTCAGGCCTGATCCCGGGTCCTAAAGCTGTCTCAACACTGGCATCAGATGGGGAGTAATTATAGACTGTAGACAAGAAGCGGACGTAGTCATGGTGACTGATGTTTTGAAGCCTCGAGTTCAGAGTTTCGGCCGGCGCCATCTTGTTTTTTTTGCAACCAGTAAACAGGAAGTGACCATATGTGGACTGAGGAGGAGGTAGAGACCTGTCAATCATCTTTAAGCCCCGCCCTAAAGCATCCCCTCTTTATGGTCTGTTTGACTCTAAATGGACCATAATTTACTAAATGAACATCATGCTGTATTGAAGAAGACTTGAAACTAGAGATTGAAACATAAACTCATGTTTACAATGTTTACTGAGGGAATAAATCAAGAGAGAAGTAGAGTCATTTTCTATAGACTTCTATACAACCAGAGGAGTCACCCCCTGGTGGTCAGGAGAGAGAATGCAGCTTTAACACATGAAGCTTTGACTTCTATACAACCAGAGGAGTCGCCCCCTGGTGGTCAGGAGAGAAAATGCAGCTTTAACACATGAAGCTTTGACTTCTATACAACCAGAGGAGTCGCCCCCTGGTGGTCAGGAGAGAGAATGCAGCTTTAACACATGAAGCTTTGACTTCTATACAACCAGAGGAGTCGCCCCTGGTGGTCAGGAGAGAGAATGCAGCTTTAACACATGAAGCTTTGATTTCTATACAACCAGAGGAGTCGCCCCCTGGTGGTCAGGAGAGAGAATGCAGGTTTAAGATATTCAGCATAGGCTTCACCCAGCAGAACTGGAGGTTGCCTCCTCATAATAATTGGTTAAACTAAGACTGACCTCTAAGGCTCCGCACATCTGCACAGCATCCTGAGTCCAAAACCACAGTTTACGCTGAACTTCCTGTCAAACACCCAGAGCCGACTCATAAATGTTCCCGGGACACTCGCGTTGCAACACGTCGGCGTAACACCCAGAAGACAGGATGTGTGCGCTCACATCTCTTTCAGAAACATTCAGGAGGGAATTGAACTCAACAAAAAAACAAGAGCAGGTCCACTGCAGAGAGGAAACTCAGCTGGTGTGAATCTTCTAGTTTGAACTCGATTCTCTGCTTTTGGTGAAGCGACAGAAAACAACAGCGTGATGAAATAAAATAAGAAGCGATATGTTGTACAAGAACAACACATGTGTGTCTGTGTGTGTGTGTCTGTCTGTGTGTGTGCGTGTCTGTCCGTGTGTGTGTGTGTGTGCGTGTCAGTGTGTGTGTGTGTCTGTGTGTGCGTGTCAGTGTGTGTGTGTGTCAGTGTGTGTGTGTGTCAGTGTGTGTGCGTGTGCATGTGAGAGTGTCTGTGTGTGTGTATGTGTGTGCGTGTTTGCGCGCGCGTGTGTGTGCGTGTGTCTGTGTGAGTGTCTGTGTGTGTGTGTGTGTGCGTGTGAGAGTGTCTGTGTGTGTGTATGTGTGTGCGTGTTTGCGCGCGCGTGTGTGTGCGTGTGTCTGTGTGTGTGTATGTGTGTGCGTGTTTGCGCGCGCGTGTGTGTGCGTGTGTCTGTGTGAGTGTCTGTGTGTGTGTGTGTGTGCGTGTGCGCGTGAGTGCGTGTGTGAGTGTCTGTGTGTGTGTGCGTGTGTGTGCGCGTGTGCATGTGTGAGTGTCTGTCTGTCTGTCTGTCTGTCTGTCTGTCTGCGTGCGTGCGTGCGTGCGTGCGTGCGTGCGTGCGTGCGTGCGTGCGTGCGTGTGTGTGTGTGTACAGGGTCTCCTGGGGTCACATTCTTGTATTTCCAGGCAGAATGAAAGAGCGAGGCTAACGTGGTCAACGCGTTCTTTCTTCCAGTCACAAGCACATGAAGCTGTGAGGCTGAGTTCATGAGTTCCGAGCGTATTAGAAGCACATGTCGTCCACATAAAGACGATAACATCATAAGCGACGTGTAATGAAAGGAGGGGAGTGACACAGCGGTAACTGGGGTTATTGCCCCAGAAGGACTTCATGGAACACTGAGCTCACGGACTCCCTTCACATGCACACTCACCTTACACCACTATCACTAACACCGCCATGTTCAGTTTGATGTGGCTCCTGTAAACAGCATATTTTGTTTGGATATTCTGAATGAGGCCTTATTGCCAATGAAGCATTCTTTGGACATTCAGAATATGCGTCTCAATCGCAGGTTGTGTAAGAAGTGGACGTCGTCATGGTGACAGCCTCGAGTTCACTCGGCAGAACCGCAGGTTGCTTTAAACATTATGAAGGACTTGGAAATCAAGAGGTTTTGGGATATGCACAAATATTGCAACACCGAGATGGGAGTCTGCGTTCACGCGGTCCAACTATTGCGCAACCGGTGAAAAACTTTGAAAAAACATTTTGCCGCAAAAGAGCAAAAAGGCACAAGCGACTTCTGGATCGACGTGTGAGTCGCTGCATGTAAACGGGAATATTAATCTTCATCAGCCATATAAACAGGGTATTAGGAATATTGTCTTTTTGGGAATAAGGCAAAGCAAAAACACATAAAAGTGGTCACTTTGTGTACAAACAACTGTAACAATAAGAAAGATGTTGGCCTAATTTGTCACAGTCCCGTGGATGCAGCTCTGCAGTGTCACCTCCCCGTTAGTCACATGACCACCAAAGAATGGCACTCATCCCTGCCATGCTGTCAGCCTGCTAAAAATACAACGCAAAGCAAAGCAGCAGTACTGTGGTACATGTTACACAAGGATCACATGCATGTATATTTTAAATATATATATATTTATACACACACAAATATATTTATAAATATATATAAATGTATTTTTTAAAATAAATAAAATATATATATATAATAAAATAAAATAATATATATATAATAAAATAATATATATATATATATATATATATATATATACACATATACATATATATACACATATATATACATACACACATGTAAAATATGCTGCATATGTGGGACAATTCTGAACTATTTTCTGCCCTATATTTCCAGAATAGAAGAAATCATGGTGGCAACACAGGTGACAGTCTGAGAAATGGATTTCACATTTCCTACTTCCACTTCTTTTAAAAAGGTGACTGCAAAGATGTATGGGTTGCACAACAAAAACTGATTCACTGAGAGACGATGCTGCACTGACATGATGATGAAACCCAGAAAAGCTTCAGTCCCATATTAATACCGAATGCTCCGTCTGCACAGAAGAAGTCATCTTATATAGAAAAGTAAAAGACAGCCTTGAGCTTAGTTGCATCAGAGTGCTGAGAACACAAATCTATTGTGTACCAAGTCACAGCTGGATTCCCTCCCAGGACCTGCATCCAAAGAGATCACGCCCGACGCATACAGAAACCTGCATCACAGCTTAGTGGTGTAATCACACATCTTCAATATGTGGCCGCCCTCCGTCTCCCCTGGCAGGGCGACCAGCTGGACTCGCCGTGCGGTGAACGCCCAGAGAGAGGGCACGGCGTTTAAGAGAGGATGGGCTGCGGCCGCCAGCCTCTTTAAAAAGGTCACTGGAAGCCTTCACGGAGTTCCCCGGGCACCAAACATATTATTTATGTGTTTCTGAATCTTTTATGACGCGGGCTCGTTCAGTTCCAAAGCCTGAAGACGCGGTTTTCCCCGAGACTTTCTCCACTATTTGTCTTTGTGAAGCCGAGTCGACCCTCAGTGCTGCTGGTTAGCTTGCTTTGAGGGGACTTTACAACACGACTGCTGGATGCACACATCAGCTGATACTCGACAGTCACCACGCCAGGGAGCGAGCCGGAGACTCAGGAGAGCCAGAGACTCAGGAGAGCCGGAGACTCAGGAGAGCCGGAGACTCAGGAGAGCCGGAGACTCAGGAGAGCCGGAGACTCAGGAGAGCCGGAGACTCAGGAGAGCCAGAGCCGGAGACTCAGGAGAGCCAGAGACTCAGGAGAGCCGGAGACTCAAGAGAGCCGGAGACTCAGGAGAGCCGGAGACTCAGGAGAGCCGGAGACTCAGGAGAGCCGGAGACTCAGGAGAGCCAGAGACTCAGGAGAGCCGGAGACTCAGGAGAGCCGGAGACTCAGGAGAGCCAGAGACTCAGGAGAGCCAGAGACTCAAGAGAGCCAGAGACTCAGGAGAGCCAGAGACTCAAGAGAGCCAGAGACTCCTCCGGTCTCCGGAGACCTCTATGAGGTCTTGATTGTCTCTGTAATATAAAGTCCTGCTCCTCTGTGGAAACAGAACAATCATAACTAGAAGTAGAGAACTAGAATATATGTTTAGTGCAGAATAGCAGTTATTATGACATAAGTCATAAAAAAGTTAAAAATGAAAGTTGAATTTCTTTGATGATTCACAAGTGTCCACAAGTTTTACCAATGTTGGAAAAAAACTGGAAGCTCTACTTGCTATAAATATTGAACTATCTACATTTCTACATCCTCTCCTCGCCTCTCCACTCCTCTCCTCTCCTCTTTCCTCTCCCCTCCCCTCCTCTCCTCTCTCTCTCCTCTTTCCTCTCCTGTCTCTCCTCTTCTCTTTCCTCTCCTCCTCCTCCTCCTCACCTCCTCTCCTCTCCTCTCCACTCCTCTCCTCTTTCCTCTCCTCTCTCTCCTCTTTCCTCTCTCTCCTCTCCTCTTTACTCTCCTCTCTCCTCTCCCCTCTCCTTTCTCCTCTCCTCTCCTCTCCTCCTCACCTCACCTCCTCTCCTCTCCTCTCCTCTCCTCTCCCCTCCTCCCCTCTCCTCTCTCCTCACTTCCTCTCCTCTCCCAACTCCTCTTCTCTTCTCTCCTCTTCTCTCCTCTCCTCTCCTCTCCCCTCCTCCCCTCTCCTCTCTCCTCACTTCCTCTCCTCTCCCAACTCCTCTTCTCTTCTCTCCTCTCCTCTCCTCTCCTCTCCTCTCCTCTCCTCTCCTCTCCTCTCCTCTCTCCTCACCTCCTCTCCTTCAGTCAGAGTTTCTCTGATTTCTCGTCACATGACTGTTGGTCTCAGATGAATAAATCATGATGTCATAGTTTCTCTGAGGAGCTGAGAATTTAATGTTTTTACAGAATCTGATTAAAGCAAACGGTTTATAAGAGATGAGATTTTAAATGAGACTTGAAGAATAAAATGTCTTTGGTGGAAAATAAACTAGTTTTAAGGTTTTAAGTTTTAAAGTTTTGGCTCCTTTTCCTGACGAAGCGTTCATCACACATTCAAAGACCGTCGGAAAGATGAAAATCTAACGATAAATATGATAAATGGTGCATTACTGTTTTTTGCCGATTGTTTAAAGAAAACATGCTTTTCAATCCCGGCTGTGTTTTGGGGGTTCAGAGGGTTGAACCCAGCCCAAAGCCGCTGACTCATAGCAGCAGGAGTTTGGGGAGGAGTTAAAGAAGATGTCCAGACCCAGCAGCCCTTCGGCCTTCCACGAGGGTTCGGTTTCAGCCAACGTGACGAAGGGAACGACTTCCAGCTGCCTTCGAGCTTCAAGAGGACCGGCGTCCGACTGAAGCTCTCGTCCTCGAGGCTCCAGCGGCTCCAGCTGCAGAGACAGCCACAGCAGGGCAGGCGCGTGGAGGAGGCCCAGAGGAATGTGAACATCAACACGGAGCCAGTAGGAAGCCTCGCTCGCCAAGCATCTGCTTCCAGTTAGCCCGGAGGGGCGGGCGTGTTCATCAGGTCCTGCAGCGTCTCGGAGGAAAGACGACCTCTGTGAGAAAGACTCACACTTCCTCCCTGTAGCTGTATCCTGTAGCTTCCTCCCTGTAGCTTCCTCCCTGTAGCTGTAACCTGTAGCTTCCTCCCTGTAGCTGTAACCTGTGGCTTCCTCCCTGTAGCTGTATCCTGTAGCTTCCTCCCTGTAGCTGTAACCTGTAGCTTCCTCCCTGTAGCTGTAACCTGTAGCTTCCTCCCTGTAGCTGTATCCTGTAGCTTCCTCCCTGTAGCTGTAACCTGTGGCTTCCTCCCTGTAGCTGTATCCTGTAGCTTCCTCCCTGTAGCTGTAACCTGTAGCTTCCTCCCTGTAGCTGTAACCTGTAGCTTCCTCCCTGTAGCTGTATCCTGTAGCTTCCTCCCTGTAGCTGTATCCTGTAGCTTCCTCCCTGTAGCTGTATCCTGTAGCTTCCTCCCTGTAGCTTCCTCCCTGTAGCTGTATCCTGTAGCTTCCTCCCTGTAGCTGTAACCTGTAGCTTCCTCCCTGTAGCTGTAACCTGTAGCTTCCTCCCTGTAGCTGTATCCTGTAGCTTCCTCCCTGTAGCTGTATCCTGTAGCTTCCTCCCTGTAGCTGTAACCTGTAGCTTCCTCCCTGTAGCTGTAACCTGTAGCTTCCTCCCTGTAGCTGTAACCTGTAGCTTCCTCCCTGTAGCTGTAACCTGTAGCTTCCTCCCTGTAGCTGTAACCTGTAGCTTCCTCCCTGTAGCTGTAACCTGTAGCTTCCTCCCTGTAGCTGTAACCTGTAGCTTCCTCCCTGTAGCTGTAACCTGTAGCTTCCTCCCTGTAGCTGTAACCTGTAGCTTCCTCCCTGTAGCTGTAACCTGTAGCTTCCTCCCTGTAGCTGTAACCTGTAGCTTCCTCCCTGTAGCTGTAACCTGTAGCTTCCTCCCTGTAGCTGTAACCTGTAGCTTCCTCCCTGTAGCTGTAACCTGTAGCTTCCTCCCTGTAGCTGTAACCTGTAGCTTCCTCCCTGTAGCTGTAACCTGTAGCTTCCTCCCTGTAGCTGTAACCTGTAGCTTCCTCCCTGTAGCTGTAACCTGTAGCTTCCTCCCTGTAGCTGTAACCTGTAGCTTCCTCCCTGTAGCTGTAACCTGTAGCTTCCTCCCTGTAGCTGTAACCTGTAGCTTCCTCCCTGTAGCTGTAACCTGTAGCTTCCTCCCTGTAGCTGTAACCTGTAGCTTCCTCCTGTAGCTGTAACCTGTGCACCTGACGGCCTCAGACCTGTTCAGATAAATACTGAGAGGAACTCAGCTCAGGCTGCTCGTGACATCGCTGCGTCTCGTAAAGCCCCGGCTCCCGAAACAATCAAAAAGGTTCAAATGCACAGAAATAAACCTTCTCAGCTCGTTGCATGAAAAGAAAGTTTGGTTATTTACTTTTGGTACTGCGGGAAAAGTATCTTCCACCTGCTGCTTCGGCAGAAAAAACTCCTTCGTCCTGATATCACCATCAATTTAATTACACGACAACGAGCACTAAACATGCACTTCAATTGCTCTTAGATGGAGTCAGAGTGTGTGTGTGTGTGTGTGCGTGTGCGTGTGCGTGTGCGTGCGCGTGTGCATTCAGGAGACAGTCAGGATGCATTAACCTGATGTTTATTTAGGTATGCGACTGTTTGTTGCTGTCAGTTTGCTTTTTTTAATAAACCGAAACAAATGAAATCAATCTCGTCTTCCAAAGAACCGCCATTTAATTTTCAAGGTAGCAATAAACGTGGTGCAAAACTCAGTCAGCGGTGCAAAGGTGAGAAGATGTTTGGTGGAAATCAACTGTCTTGAAGATGCCACAGAGACACAAATGAGTTGATTGGTGACTTTCAGAGTCCAGATTATGAAATATGACCAGCGCCACATTTAATGCTCATCAAAGTATTCAGACCTCGCGTTACCAGGAGGCACGGACCAAGTAACTGCACACAGACTCCAGAATGAGAATAAAATATGGAACATTTTAAATCCAGACCGCAGAGCTGAGTTTGCAGCTCATATAAATGTGGGTCAAAGGTCACGATACCACCAGGGTTCAGCAGACCACAGCTCTGGGTTCATTATGAGCACAAGGAAACATGTTACTCGGGCTGCAACTGACATTTATCTTCATTGTCGATTAATAAACTAGTTATTTGGTCGATAAAAAGTCAGAAAATGGTGAAACTATATCATTTAAACTCGCCCCGTTATTCAAACACTTGATCCCCTCCACCCCCCCACCCTTGTTTATTTTGGCCTCCAGAAGAACTTTCCTCGACTTCATAATACATGTTCAAAGTTGAGCACTCGAGGACTCGGGGTTCGTACTGCTCATGAGCCACGTCACTAACTCATGTGTATCGCTTGGTACTGATGCAACAACTCTTTGGAAAGCTAAGATTCTTGTGATTCGATTGATGCAAACCATTTCAAGATACAATCACAACATCGGGTACAATCAACGCCTCTGTCAGACAACAACAAACAAACAAACAATATCAAAATGGAGGCGACTGGCCTATGAAGCCTCGTAGTGATCCGCCGATCGATAAGAAAACGGTCTTGTTACGTTGGCAAAGGTCCAGACGATCCAATCCAGGAAGACATTTAGTCTAAAACACATTATTACATCAATAAATACCCACAGACTGCTGTTGCATCATTTCAAATCAGCCGGCAGATATGCCTAATTATTTATGCGATTTCGCTCGTAACTCCAGTCAATGTAAACATTGGTGATAGTTTGCTTTGCCTTGGAGGCCTTTTAGGCTCATTTTACAGGAATGGCAACAGGTCAACTAAGTAGAGACATAACAACGTCAGGGTTAGCTATTTGTGCCCCACTGGGACAGGAATATGCTAATAATACCGTGAGGTGCTTCAGTATAGAAGCACTGGTGAGCCTCACGAGTCCCCACGGAAAACAAACTTCCTGCGAGGTCTCGACCTACATTTAAATGTCTCTGTCTCTCTCTCTCTCTCTCTCTCTCTCTCTCTCTCTCTCTATATATATATATATATATATATATATTGATGGAACCATTAACATCACTGATTACATGGAGAGAAAAGCCAGGAATGAGCTGTGGATCTGTGGCACCGAGCGAAGGCCGAGCGAAGGCCGAGCACCGCCTCCACACTTCAGACGTTTCCCGTGTCTCGTTTCTTCATCCGATCCAACGAGGAGAGAACGTTTCAGGGAGGGTTGTCCTCAGTTAGAGGGGTCTGCATTGTATTCATATCTACACACCCAATGTGTTTATGACAAACAGAATTGTTTTTGTTCTCAAAGTGCACCAGATTGATGCATTTAACTTAAAAAATATAGCAGACAGAATTTTGAGTGAATTTCCTGCATTTAGTCATATGACGGGAAAGTAAATATTCAATTTATTTAAATTTTGCAATTACAGTTATTTTTGTTAATCGTGCAGCTTGTACATGAGCGGGAATGTAGCACAACATCCAAGAACAATCAGTGCTCTGTTAATTTAAATTTGAAAGTGCTCTAAAATGATTTTGTCCTTAAAATCAACAAATAATCGTGATAAATAATAATCTATCTGACGAAGTCGTTTCTCTGCGCTGCGTGTCGGTGACGTTTACGCTCACAAACACCACGTCAGCATGAAACAGCTACAGGGAGAGAAAAGCATCTCAAAGTCATATTCCAGTACATAGATGGAGGTAAATACCGGGATCACAATCCGCGGCTTAAAGCCATACAAGAGGTTACCATCCTGGCTCTGTGTACAGTATTAGCACAGGGAAGCGCTAACGCACAGAGCCCTGTGGGAATTAATACCACGTCTCCGGGAAACCTGATCTCACCACATGCCTCCTCTCCCGGCCTGATCTTTTAATTCCCCAGCTGGCAGGAAAACGCTGCGTTTCGCCTTCAGGTCTGACAAAGTGATTCACACATTTGTTTTTCAGCGTGACCTGTTTTTATTTGCGGCTTGTTAACTGTGGAAAGTCTCTCCTGATAAGCGCCGTTTCTGTCTGAATGATGGGAAGAAAGGAACAATCCTTTACCCTTGTGAGCCCAGTAGACCACACAACAGCAGAATAACGGAGTCAGACAATTACAGCCTTCAACAGCGGAGCCTTGACTGTTGTTACCAGAAGAAAGTTCCAGTTAAACGTAAACTAAAGTAAAACAGAGGGAAGCAGGCTAGCTAGCTAGCTAGCGATCCACTAGTTTCCGAGCTAGCTTGCTACGTCCGGCATGCTTTAGGGTCGTACGTTGTTGTCGTAGGACCCTACGCTTCCTAACGTTACTCTAGTCTTCCTAACGTTACTCTAGGCTTCCTAACGTTACTCTACGCTTCCTAACGTTACTCTAGGCTTCCTAACGTTACTCTAGGCTTCCTAACGTTACTCTAGGCTTCCTAACGTTACTCTAGGCTTCCTAACGTTACTCTAGTCTTCCTAACGTTACTCTAGTCTTCCTAACGTTACTCTAGTCTTCCTAACGTTACTCTAGTCTTCCTAACGTTACTCTAGTCTTCCTAACGTTACTCTAGTCTTCCTAACGTTACTCTAGGCTTCCTAACGTTACTCTAGGCTTCCTAACGTTACTCTAGGCTTCCTAACGTTACTCTAGGCTTCCTAACGTTACTCTAGTCTTCCTAACGTTACTCTAGTCTTCCTAACGTTACTCTCGGCTTCCTAACGTTACTCTCGGCTTCCTAACGTTACTCTACGCTTCCTAACGTTACTCTCGGCTTCCTAACGTTACTCTCGGCTTCCTAACGTTACTCTAGGCTTCCTAACGTTACTCTAGTCTTCCTAACGTTACTCTACGCTTCCTAACGTTACTCTACGCTTCCTAACGTTACTCTAGTCTTCCTAACGTTACTCTAGGCTTCCTAACGTTACTCTAGGCTTCCTAACGTTACTCTACGCTTCCTAACGTTACTCTAGGCTTCCTAACGTTACTCTAGGCTTCCTAACGTTACTCTAGTCTTCCTAACGTTACTCTAGTCTTCCTAACGTTACTCTAGGCTTCCTAACGTTACTCTAGGCTTCCTAACGTTACTCTAGTCTTCCTAACGTTACTCTAGTCTTCCTAACGTTACTCTAGTCTTCCTAACGTTACTCTAGTCTTCCTAACGTTACTCTCGGCTTCCTAACGTTACTCTAGGCTTCCTAACGTTACTCTACGCTTCCTAACGTTACTCTCAGCTTCCTAACGTTACTCTACGCTTCCTAACGTTACTCTCGGCTTCCTAACGTTACTCTCGGCTTCCTAACGTTACTCTCGGCTTCCTAACGTTACTCTACGCTTCCTAACGTTACTCTAGGCTTCCTAACGTACTCTAGGCTTCCTAACGTTACTCTTCCTAACGTTACTCTAGGCTTCCTAACGTTACTCTAGGCTTCCTAACGCTTTCAGTCTTCCTAACGTTACTCTAGTCTTCCCAATACTTCGGCTTCCTAACGTTACTCTAGGCTTCCTAACGTTACTCCGCTTCCTAACGTTACTCTCAGCTTCCCTAACGTTACTCTGGCTTCCTAACGTTACTCCTAGTCTTCCTAACGTTACTCTAGGCTTCCTAACGTTACTCTAGTCTTCCTAACGTTACTCTAGTCTTCCTAACGTTACTCTAGTCTTCCTAACGTTACTCTAGGCTTCCTAACGTTACTCTGGCTTCCTAACGTTACTCTAGCTTCCTAACGTTACTCTAGGCTTCCTAACGTTACTCTAGTCTTCCTAACGTTACTCTAGTCTTCCTAACGTTACTCTAGGCTTCCTAACGTTACTCTAGGCTTCCTAACGTTACTCTAGGCTTCCTAACGTTACTCTAGGCTTCCTAACGTTACTCTAGGCTTCCTAACGTTACTCTAGGCTTCCTAACGTTACTCTAGGCTTCCTAACGTTACTCTAGTCTTCCTAACGTTACTCTAGGCTTCCTAACGTTACTCTAGGCTTCCTAACGTTACTCTAGGCTTCCTAACGTTACTCTACGCTTCCTAACGTTACTCTAGTCTTCCTAACGTTACTCTAGTCTTCCTAACGTTACTCTAGGCTTCCTAACGTTACTCTAGTCTTCCTAACGTTACTCTAGTCTTCCTAACGTTACTCTAGTCTTCCTAACGTTACTCTAGTCTTCCTAACGTTACTCTAGGCTTCCTAACGTTACTCTAGTCTTCCTAACGTTACTCTAGTCTTCCTAACGTTACTCTAGGCTTCCTAACGTTATCTAGGCTTCCTAACGTTACTAGCTTCCTAACGTTACTCTAGTCTTCCTAACGTTACTCTAGTCTTCCTAACGTTACTCTAGGCTTCCTAACGTTACTCTAGTCTTCCTAACGTTACTCTAGTCTTCCTAACGTTACTCTAGTCTTCCTAACGTTACTCTAGGCTTCCTAACGTTACTCTAGGCTTCCTAACGTTACTCTAGGCTTCCTAACGTTACTCTAGTCTTCCTAACGTTACTCTAGTCTTCCTAACGTTACTCTAGGCTTCCTAACGTTACTCTAGTCTTCCTAACGTTACTCTAGTCTCCCTAACGTTACTCTAGGCTTCCTAACGTTACTCTAGGCTTCCTAACGTTACTCTAGGCTTCCTAACGTTACTCTAGGCTTCCTAACGTTACTCTACGCTTCCTAACGTTACTCTAGTCTTCCTAACGTTACTCTAGGCTTCCTAACGTTACTCTAGGCTTCCTAACGTTACTCTAGGCTTCCTAACGTTACTCTAGTCTTCCTAACGTTACTCTAGTCTTCCTAACGTTACTCTAGTCTTCCTAACGTTACTCCTGGAAGCCCTGCGTTACTCTCCTCTGCTCGTTTTATTCGTTACTGCAAAACCTCACATAGTTTGGTTCTACGGACGTTAGCCCGTTATAAAGGTCGCAGTGGTACACATTAAAAATGGCCGCCGTCCGATCGTACGTTGCTTTGAAAGGGTATTTCCACTCTGCTGCGATTCTATTTCTACGTCTGTGCTGCTCTTTGTGCCAACGTCCTCGCTTAAACACGGACGTCTTTGTCCTGAATGCCAAACGGTGCTACTAGTGTCGTACTTGCATCTTCCCAGTCGTCCCATTCAGTCTGAGCACCCATCTGGCCCTCCGAAGGGTCAATCCCTTAAAATATAACACTATTCCACGAACCCTGTTTCCACACCCTGCAAACAGCTGCACAAGAGGAAACTGAACGGAGCGAGATGTGTTTGTATCCTGACAGGCGACTTTGCTCGGAGACATGAATCTCAGTTCAGATGATGAGATCGGCGCCCGATGCCATAAACTCATCTCACCGAAACACCAGATGCCACCCACCAACGAGGAGTCCTGCCTTTCTCCCTGCAGACGATACTCTGGGCTTACAGCTAATTAGTGCTTGTGGATGGCATTCCCTGGGAACAAGTAATCCTGTCTCAGTTGTTCTGCATGCAGATCTTTTCTTTTGTGTCTCCTTTTGAAGACATTGCATATGAAAGGCCGCCGTGCTGTGACCTTCACATGTTATCCTGCTTTTATCACCACTGAAACAAAGTCTTCTTACTCACAGAGGATTGTGGCATAATCTCTAGCAATCTATCAATACTTTATCCACCTATACCGCCTCAATACGTCACAATAATATTGTCTCTCTCCAAAATTCTAAACTTGGCACCAAATTCTAGATCAAACTTGTTTTTTCATGTTTTACGGACCGTCATGATTTGGGGAATTAGATTATTGTTTCATTGTACACCTGTTAGTATTAAGATAAAACGGAAACATTTGAGAAGTTTGGCTCATTTTGTTGAGGGTTTCTAATAGAAAAAAAGCGTTTGAACGTATATTCTAAGTACAGTAAAGAGTATTGTTTTAGTTTTGTCACAGAGACAAAGATATTCAGGTATTGTAGGAACAACAAAAATGCAACAAAAAAAGCCAACTGTCCGCTGGATCCAAATATGTGATTCTCGGTATAAATATTTCTTTGAAAACAAATCTAAACTCAACTAGCGTTTGAAACAAAACAGCCTGGTTTTGTATTCATTGTTTATATCTTTAAATACGAAACCTAAGAAAAAGGTCATTGTGATGCACATAAGAGAAGGAACTCATTTCTAGGCCGTGTTCCATCTGTCAACAGTCAAACAGAAATCATCAGACGATGTTACGCTCACACCGGAGCAGGAAGCAGCAGAGTCTCATCCCTGTGGTTTAATCTCTTTTCCTCCCAACGGTGAGGGAAACCAGCTGAAGACAAGCTGGAGCTAAAGGAGTCGAGGAGAACCGTTGTGCTCAGACGCCAGTGAGATCAAAGTAAAGACTCGGTGAGAAGTTGTTGTCTCTTAGGAACTAACTTAAATCTGGTGATCCGTGATGCATCACAATCGTTACGTTGATCGGATGTGAGTCTTGTTGCCGTCGGCTTCCCCTGCTAAACATCTCTGCTGCAGCTTCATCACAAACATCACAGAGCTGTGAACACCGGACTAGGTTCTCTGAGGGAGTCCTGAATCTCTCCAGAGACATCCATCATGTGGAGGCCGGTCTGAGGCCACTTCAGTCTGCAACGTGTTTAGACTCGAGTTCAACTAACTTAAGGCCCGCTGTCCTCTCAAGGCGGGGAGACGCTTTATTTGAAGATTAACGTGACTGCAGGCGATTCCCATTGGAAGTGACATCTCTGCTCATTAACGGCTGGATGTTCTCTACGATTCCAAGCTTTGAAGACTTTGCTGCATCTTACGAGCAACACGTTGTCCCGAAACTGCACTGCAACTGTCATAAATAACAACAACTGAATAATAGCAATATCATAACCAGAGCCAAGTCCACCTATACTTCGTTATTTAAGGTAAACATATACTGTTATACAATATTAGAACATGTAATAACACAAACTAGAATCACCGCCTCGTGGCTCTTATGCCTCCGCCAACCAGTGTCATCACTTCCTCATTTTATCTGATCATATATTATTATATACTGTTTGGGTGAAGTTGTCATAATCAGGATGAATTCTTGAGTCATGGCCAAAACGTGTTTTGTGAGGCGACGGTGACCTTCGACGACCAAAATGTAATCAGTTCCACCTCGAGTCCAAGTGGACCTTCCTGCCAAACGTTTAAGAAAATAAGTTTGAGATATCATGTTGACGAAGGACGGACCGGACCGACGACACAAACAACACAACGTCCACGCAGAGGCATGAAAACGTGCTCTCACACCGATTCTGGTGCAGAATTAAACAACCAAACCGTAGACTGTATACAAGAAGTGGTTGAGTCACATTGACGTCACCCGTTGCTTTGTGGACGTTTTGAAGCCTCGGGACACAAGAGGGAGGAGCTAAGTACAACCGATCGCTGACTAAGACTTTTAGGCCAAAATGTTCCAATTAACTTTCATGAAGTGAAAACACACTGAAAGAGTTAAAGTTGTAAGATGAAAACAATGACTGCTCCAAGACTGGACCAGGCCATGGTAGAGACCTGTCAATCACCCTGTAGCCCCACCCTAAAGCATCCCCTCTTTATGGTCTGTCTGACTAAATGGACCATAATTTACTAAATGAACATCATGCTGTATTGAAGAAGACTTGAAACTAGAGATTGAGACATAAACTCATGTTTACAATGTTTACTGAGGGAATAAATCAAGAGAGAAGTAGAGTCATTTTCCATAGACTTCTATACAACCAGAGGAGTCGCCCCCTGGTGGTCAGTGGAGAGAATGCAGCTTTAACAACTGAAGCTTTGACTTCTATACAACCAGAGGAGTCGCCCCCTGGTGGTCAGTGGAGAGAATGCAGCTTTAAGACAGAGGTTGCCACCTGTCTCAAACATCAGACTACAAGTGAAAGAAATGAATATCCCTGAGGCGTTAGAGGGCTGAGGACTCACATTCTGTAACTGACATCTCTACGTAGAGGGACTCATATTTGCCCACTTTGTTTGCGTTCACTGAATTGCGCAAGATGGGAAAAAAAAACCTTGCACCCTGAGCCTCCGGGTCTCGACACCCTCGCTGCCACAGGAGGGGTCATGTGGTGTTCGTTACATGAGGACAGCCGGCACTAACCCCGAGGCTGCAGTCAGGATTAGAGGAACCAGGGTGGCAGAGAGAGACCTGAAGTCTTCAATCAGCTCAGCAGACACCGTCTAGCTGTCTGGTCCTCTGATCTTTTACTCTTCTTGGTCGGACGGGACACAGTCCAGTCAGGCTAACCAGAGTGAATCCAGGTCAGTCGGGCTCTCGCGGCTCCGTGCGTCATTTAAAAGTACGACTCTCGTTCCAACAGGGAATCTGTACCTCCGAACATGAACAGACACGGCAATAAAGACACAAACATCCCGTCCATCAGGATCTCCCCGTGAGAAACCCCCGATATGGGAAGAGACTCTTGAATGAAATGCAACAACAAACAAAAAAAAGCAGGCAGAGGAATTACAGGATTAAAGTGTGGGTTCTGGTATGTGGAGCGGAGCTGAGGTTTTTTAAATGACCAGCTTGAGAGTATTTCTGTCACATGTATGATTTGACCAGACTCGCCATGTGGAGGGAATTTCTCTTTCTCTCTGAGGGGCAGTGGATGAACTCCAAGCTCCACTTTCTGCAGCTTGTTTTGCTCAAATGTCTGCGACGATACCCGCGAACACACCAGACCTCCTCATGAGTTCTGTCTGCAGGGCCTTAACATCTCAACATACTCAGTCTTTATGGACCGTACTGGTGTTTTAAAGGTGTAATGTCAGCGGAGACGTAAGTTCTTTTAACTGTAAAGTAATTCCCCATTTTACCCCCTCGCATGTGGTGAAAAGAGGTAAATAATACTTTGAAAATAATAAAACAACTATAAATAGTTTCCATTAGGCCCCGGTGTTAGTATCACTTCCAATACACTTTGTATTTTTACTCTTGTATTTAATCTTTGTTGTTGTATTTTACTGTTTTTCTATTTTAGTTGAATTCTTTTACTTTATTTATTTCCCTTACTCTTATTGCGTTCTATTTAATACTGGCGTCAATATTATTTATTTTACACTTAATTAATATTCTATTGTGCATATGTATATATTTTTAATATATTGTTTTATTGCTGTTCTTCTGCTGTAATCTTTAATGAAACTCTGGCACAAGAATTTCCCTTCGGGATTAATAAAGTTCTGTCTCATCTTCAATGTGTTTTCTTTGATGCTGAGATGGAGGTTGCTCAGCAACACATTATGGGATAGCTCCTCTTAGATGTGTTCACTGACATGCAGATTATATTCACCATAGGAGGGAAATAGAGTCTTGTTTTGAGTGAAGAACCATTTAAATGTTGTAATACTGCAAGAAAATACCGCGATATGAAATGACTCCACTGTGAGTGTATTGTTTTGTTCTGCACACATGACATGTACTGCAGTCTGTCTTCTATATTTACACCATTAAAGAGGATTTATGGTGTCGGAGGACAGAGGGTGTCCTCTGCTGTGCAGCTTGTAAAGCCTCTTCAGGCAAATTTGTGAATATTGAGCTTAGAAATAGATTTGATTTTAATGCACCTCACAAAGACTATAACCCTATAAATCTATAAATAGCAACGTAAACCAGAGAGGCGTTTTTCTGAGACTAAAAAAGTATTTTGGGGGTTATTCTTATTTTTTATTAGTGAATACAATATTCATAAATTGTGTTTTAATTGAGAGCAACCTGTAGCACACATCACGGGAGGGGTTAAAACACGGGACACGTGTAAACGAACACCCGAGCGTGCGGGAGTCTGCAGCCCGGTGGGACCGGCTGCCCGGTGAACCGTCCCCGGTGAACCGTCCCCGGCCAGCCGGTGCCTGTACCGGGTCAGCAGCTCGGACTCACCCCGTGGTGGACGTCTCGCACAGCTCCCCCTCCGGTGGCGTCTACCGGCGCTGCTTCATCACACCGGGGGCGGTAACGGGATGGAAACAGACAGAAGGCGAGGCGGCCGGTACCGGGTGTTGTTGTTGTTGTTGTTGTTGTTGTTGTTGTTGTCTTCTTGTCTCGGTGGGAGAACCGTTATCTGTCCGACCGCGCGGGCTTCGTCTAGTCGGTCTGTCTCTGCGCCGAGCCGGCTGTCTGCTCCGCCGCCATCTTGGATTGTGATGGGGATCTGCCGCGCGCGCACATCTCTCTCTACACACACACACACACACACACACCCACACACACGCGCGAGCGCGCGCGCTCTGGGTGGCAGTTTGACATCACAGCCAGCTGGAAAAGATCTCTATAATCTACCTGATGCTGACAACGCTCACTATTATAGCACTCTTATCTCACTGGTATCTCACTAATATCTCACTATTATATCACTGGTATCTCACTATTATAGCACTCTTATCTCACTGGTATCTCACTAATATCTCACTATTATATCACTGGTATCTCACTATTATATCACTCTTATCTCACTGGTATCTCACTAATATCTCACTATTATATCACTCTTATCTCACTATTATATCTATATTATCTCACTAGTATCTCATTATTATATCACTGGTATCTCACTATTATATCACTAGTATCTCACTATTATATCACTGGTATTTCATTATGAGATCACTCTTATCTCACTGGTATCTCACTAATATCTCACTATTATATCACTAGTATCTCACTATTATATCACTATTATGTCACTAATATCTCACTAGTATCTCACTATTATATCACTATTATGTCACTAATATCTCACTAGTATCTCACTATTATATTACTGGTATCTCACTATTATATCACTCTTATCTCACTGGTATCTCACTATTATATCACTGGTATCTCACTCTTATCTCACTGGTATCTCACTATTATATCACTGGTATCTCACTCTTATCTCACTGGTATCTCACTAATATATCACTAGTATTTCACTATTATATCACGAGTATCTCACTATTATATCACTGGTATCTCACTCTTATCTCACTAGTATTTCACTATTATCTCACTAGTATCTCACCATTATATCACTGGTATCTCACTAGTATCTCACCATGATATCACTGGTATCTCACTATTATATAACTCTTATCTCACTGGTATCGCACTAATATCTCACTGGTATCTCACTATTATATCACTGGTATCTCACTATTATCTCACTATTATCTCACTATTATCTCACTCTTATCTCACTGGTATCTCACTAATATCTCACTATTATATATATATATATATTATCTCACTAATATCTCACTATTATATCACTGTTATCTCACTATTATATCTATATTATCTCACTATTATATCTATATTATCTCACTAGTATCTCACTATTATATATATATATTATCTCACTATTATATCACTGGTATCTCACTATTATATCACTAGTATCTCACTATTATATCACTGTTATCTCACTATTATATCACTCTTATCTCACTGGTATCACACTATTATATCTATATTATATCACTGGTATCTCACTATTATACCACTGGTATCTCACTATTATACCACTGGCATCTCACTATTATATCACTGGTATCTCACTATTATATCACTCTTATCTCACTCTTATCTCACTGGTATCTCACTATTATATCACTCTTATCGCATTGGTATCTCACAAATATATCACTGGTATCTCACTATTATATCACTATTATCTCACTATTATATCACTGGTATCTCACTATTATATCACTCTTATCTCATTGGTATCTCACTAATATATCACTGGTATCTCACTATTATATCACTATTATATCACTCTTATCTCACTGGTATCTCACTATTATATCACTCTTATCTCACTAGTATGTCACTATTATATCACTCTTATCTCACTGGTATCTCACTAATATCTCACTATTATATCACTGGTATCTCACTATTACATCACTCTTATCTCACTATTATATCTATATTATCTCACTAGTATCTCATTATTATATCACTGGTATATCACTATTATATCACTCGTATCTCACTATTATATCACTGGTATTTCATTATGAGATCACTCTTATCTCACTGGTATCTCACTAATATCTCACTATTATATCACTCTTATCTCATTGGTATCTCACTAATATCTCACTAGTATATCACTCTTATCTCACTGGTATCTCACTGGTATCTCACTATTATATCACTAGTATCTCACTATTATATCTATATTATCTCACTAGTATCTCATTATTATATCACTGGTATCTCACTATTATATCACTAGTATCTCACTATTATATCACTGGTATTTCATTATGAGATCACTCTTATCTCACTGGTATCTCACTAATATCTCACTATTATATCACTAATATCTCACTATTATATCACTATTATGTCACTAATATCTCACTATTATATCACTAGTATCTCACTATTATATCACTATTATGTCACTAATATCTCACTAGTATCTCACTATTATATCACTCTTATCTCACTGGTATCTCACTAATATCTCACTATTATATCACTCTTATCTCATTGGTATCTCACTAATATCTCACTAGTATCTCACTATTATATCACTCTTATCTCACTGGTATCTCACTGGTATCTCACTATTATATCTATATTATCTCACTAGTATCTCATTATTATATCACTGGTATCTCACTATTATATCACTAGTATCTCACTATTATATCACTGGTATTTCATTATGAGATCACTCTTATCTCACTGGTATCTCACTAATATCTCACTATTATATCACTAGTATCTCACTATTATATCACTATTATGTCACTAATATCTCACTATTATATCACTAGTATCTCACTATTATATCACTATTATGTCACTAGTATCTCACTATTATATCACTCTTATCTCACTGGTATCTCACTAATATCTCACTATTATATTACGGGTATCTCACTATTATATCACTCTTATCTCACTGGTATCTCACTGGTATCTCACTATTATATCACTAGTATCTCACTATTATATCACTGGTATCTCACTATTATACCACTCTTATCTCACTAGTATCTCACTATTATATCACTGGTATCTCACTCTTATCTCACTAGTATCTCAATATTATATCACTCTTATCTCACTGGTATCTCACTAATATCTCACTCTTATCTCACTATTATATCTATATTATCTCACTAGTATCTCATTATTATATCACTGGTATCTCACTATTATATCACTGGTATTTCATTATGAGATCACTCTTATCTCACTGGTATCTCACTAATATCTCACTATTATATCACTAGTATCTCACTATTATATCACTGGTATCTCACTATTATACCACTCTTATCTCACTAGTACCTCACTATTATATCACTGGTATCTCACTCTTATCTCACTAGTATCTCAATATTATATCACTCTTATCTCACTGGTATCTCACTAATATCTCACTATTATATCACTCTTATCTCACTTTTATATCTATATTATCTCACTAGTATCTCATTATTATATCACTGGTATCTCACTATTATATCACTGGTATTTCATTATGAGATCACTCTTATCTCACTGGTATCTCACTAATATCTCACTATTATATCACTAGTATCTCACTATTATATCACTATTATGTCACTAATACCTCACTATTATATCACTAGCATCTCACTATTATATCACTATTATGTCACTAATATCTCACTAGTATCTCACTATTATATCACTCTTATCTCACTAATATCTCACTATTATATTACGGGTATCTCACTATTATATCACTCTTATCTCACTATTATATCACTATTATAACACTAGTATCTCACTATTATATCACTGGTATCTCACTATTATATCACTCTTATCTCACTAGTATCTCACTATTATATCACTGGTATCTCACTCTTATCTCACTGGTATCTCACTATTATATCACTGGTATCTCACTCTTATCTCACTGGTATCTCACTCTTATCTCACTAGTATTTCACTATTATCTCACTAGTATTTCACTATTATATCACTAGTATCTCACTATTATATAACTCTTATCTCACTGGTATCGCACTATTATATAACTCTTATCTCACTGGTATCTCACTATTATATCACTAGTATCTCACTATTATATCACTATTATCTCACTGGTATCTCACTATTATCTCACTATTATATAACTAGTATCTCACTCTTATATTACTAGTATCTCACTATTATCTCACTATTATATAACTAGTATCTCACTCTTATATTACTAGTATCTCACTATTATATCAGTATTATCTCAATATTATATCTATATTATATTACTAGTATCTCACTCTTATCTCACTAGTATATTATATTTAAATTATATAACTAGTATCTCACTCTTATCTCATATCTCATCAATTCACAATTAATTAATTCCTTTCTTTATATTAGATATAAAGAAAGATTCCTGATGAAAGACTATCAAAACACATTTGACCACAATGCTGTTTTCTATTTCTAAATAATAATAATTCATATTCATGATTTGCATTACATCCAATAATGTTTCCCTGAAGAGGACCTGTCTCCTCAACGTTGGTGGAACATCCTCCTCCGCCCTGCTGACCTCCTCCTCCCTGCCGACCTCCGCCCTGCCGACCTCCTCCTCCCTGCCGACCTCCACCCTGCCGACCTCCACCTCCGCCCTGCCGACCTCCTCCTCCCTGCCGACCTCCACCTCCTCCCTGCCGACCTCCGCCCTGCCGACCTCCACCTCCGCCCTGCCGACCTCCTCCTCCCTGCCGACCTCCGCCCTGCCGACCTCGTCCTCCCTGCTGACCTCCACCTCCCTGCCGACCTCCTCCTCCCTGCTGACCTCCGCCCTGCCGACCTCCTCCTCCCTGCCGACCTCCTCCTCCCTGCCGACCTCCGCCCTGCCGACCTCCTCCTCCCTGCCGACCTCCTCCTCCCTGCTGACCTCCGCCCTGCCGACCTCCTCCTCCCTGCCGACCTCCGCCCTGCCGACCTCCTCCCTGCCGACCTCCTCCTCCTCCCTGTCGACCTCCTCCTCCCTGCCGACCTCCTCCTCCCTGCCGACCTCCGCCCTGCCGACCTCCTCCTCCGCCCTGCCGACCTCCGCCCTGCCGACCTCCTCCTCCCTGCCGACCTCCTCCTCCGCCCTGCCGACCTCCTCCTCCGCCCTGCCGACCTCCGCCCTGCCGACCTCCTCCTCCTCCCTGCCGACCTCCTCCTCCGCCCTGCCGACCTCCTCCGCCCTGCCGACCTCCTCCTCCCTGCCGACCTCCTCCTCCTCCCTGCCGACCTCCTCCTCCTCCCTGCCGACCTCCTCCTCCGCCCTGCCGACCTCCTCCGCCCTGCCGACCTCCTCCTCCCTGCCGACCTCCTCCTCCTGCAGGCTACTCACCGACCTCACTGCCTGCGACCTCCTCCTCCCTGCCGACCTCCTCCTCCCTGCCGACCTCCACCTCCCTGCCGACCTCCTCCGCCCTGCCGACCTCCGCCCTGCCGACCTCCACCTCCCTGCCGACCTCCGCCCTGCTGACCTCCGCCCTGCCGACCTCCGCCTCCCTGCCGACCTCCGCCCTGCCGACCTCCGCCCTGCTCACCTCCACCCTGCCGATTTCCGCCCTGCCGACCTCCACCCTGCCGACCTCCACCTCCCTGCCACCCTCCGCCCTGCCGACCTCCGCCCTCACCTTTTCTCATGATCGTGAGTGGCAGCATCTAAATGACCAGCTGACAGAAGCCCACACGTTATTATTCCCTCATAACTCTGATATAGGTCTGAGATATAGGTGACACAGCTCGGCCTGAAGCAAACCCAGATGTTGCTCAGTGGCTGGAGAAATGAATGAGAAAAAACCTTGTGACGCAAGATGCATTAGAAGTAGGAGTCTGATGCCACAATAATGCAGAATTGCTATAAAGCTGAAATACCAGCACAACTTAGTTTGATTCATTTGAATGTGTCAGCTGTTACTTGGACATAACGTGTTTTGGGGGATTGTTCCTTTAAGTGTGTGGTTAATGTAATCAATTAGCACGCGTCTCCTAAAATATTTATTATTCAAATCTCATCAGCAATTCATTACAAGTATCTCTTATTAATTCATTTTGAATGTCAGATATATATAAACGTGATTACAGAATGTTTTTTCGCCGTATGTTCATTGAATATTTGTATAGTTACTCACTTTGTGTGTTTTGTGAGGTGGTATACCTGCAGAGTAAGTTCATTTATTTGCATAATTTAGTGCTGGAATTAGTAATTATGTAATTTTCTCTTTACAACTATGATAATTTGATCATTAATATCATTAAATTAAGTAAAATAATACCTATTTTGTGTTTATTACAGCTTCTCATAGGTGATAATTTACTTCTCTAATTCATGTCACTGTAAATTGATTTATGGCTGTTCATCACTTTTGAAGAGACACTTCAGGTTTGGTAAGATGTCGTTTTGACTTTTAATAGAATAAACAATCCATAAAAGTATAGAAGGTATGATATGGATGATTAAAACAGCTGTTATTGCACCACGTGAAGCCTTCTCCCCTTTAGTCATCTCAGCCATGTTGTCTGTTAGCAATGAACATGGATTATGAATATTTGTTACTTGAGGAACCAGCAGACGACACAATGCTTTGTGTTTGTTCCACATAGAACCACAACCAGTACTCATCCTCAACTCTGGTATGAAGTACTTATTTTAACACTACTGTTGACATATTGAACTTTGAAGTAGATGTCAGTGACCTCTAGTGGTGTGAGCCGTGAATGACATGCATGACGTTGTATTCCACAGCAGCTTCAGTTTGCCATTTTCACAACATAACTCATGTAATATTAGAGGAGAAGAGGACTACTTTGTTCTATGGGCTGAAGCTGTGCTGGGCTAAATCATCATCGTTGATTGGCAAATATCTCATGACGAGTAACATGTGACTACTTTATTGTGCTTTTGGCACAAGTACGTCATCATGGCTTGTCTCCGTGACATATGTCATAACTAATGAAGTCTCTTGGTTACTCCCCGTAGTGCTTGTAGTCTACAGTCCTCGTGGCCTTTGTGCCTCATATTTAGACAGAGTCCATCTTTAACTTCTGAAATAGTTTCAGGCCTGTTTCTGCTATTGAGGACAAGGAAGTCACGCTGTGTTACTTTTCTGATCTGGAAATTTAAGGGTATAGAAATCAGCACATAAAGTTATGTCAATCGCCTGTCGAGCACTTTGAAATGCATTTAATTGGTTCGAAAGGTGCTGAAAAAGAGTTTGATGGATTGATTCAATTTGAGTCCCCCAACTTCATAGAAGAAGGCCACAAATGATGGATCACAAACCAACAACAGCCGTGTAGTGAGTCAGTTTGTTTCATGTCTTATCCCTAATGTTAGCCCCTGTCTCTTGAATTGACTACAATATTCTATTTTGGAATGATAATGTCTTATCCCACCACAGTGGAGAGCGCAGGTAAACATAACAAGACCGTTATGTATTCACAAAACTGACTACTTCATGGAATCGGATGGGCCTCAATATTGATGAAAGATTATATATATATTATTATATAATTCCATCATTTTACAGTTACATACTGGGGGCAGAGACCGTTTCATGAAAACGTCTGACTGCGAAGGATGACTGTCCTCGTGAAACTCATAGTTTCTGGCTGAATGTTCCCCAGCGTGTCCCGTCTGGTCTCCCCGAGGACGAAGACACCAAAGGACGAGCGGCTCATGAGGCCGCGGCCTCCTAGCAGCGGCCTCCTGACCTCCTGGCCTCCTGAAAGCGGCCTCCTGACAGCGGCCTCCTGACAGCAGCCTCCTGGCCTCCTGACAGCGGCCTCCTGGCCTCCTGACAGTGGCCTCCTGACAGCGGCCTCCTGACCTCCTGACAGTGGCCTCCTGACAGCGGCCTCCTGACCTCCTGACAGCGGCCTCCTGACCTCCTGACAGCGGCCTCCTGACAGCGGCCTCCTGACCTCCTGGCCTCCTGACAGCGGCCTCCTGGCCTCCTGACAGCGGCCTCCTGACCTCCTGGCCTCCTGACAGCGGCCTCCTGACCTCCTGGCCTCCTGACAGCGGCCTCCTGGCCTCCTGACCTCCTGGCCTCCTGACAGCGGCCTCCTGGCAGCGGCCTCCTGGCAGAGGCCTCCTGACCTCCTGGCCTCCTGGCCTCCTGACAGCGGCCTCCTGACAGCGGCCTCCTGACAGCGGCCTCCTGGTCTCCTGACAGCAGCCTCCTGGCCTCCTGACAGCGGCCTCCTGGCCTCCTGACCTCCTGGCCTCCTGACCGCGGCCTCCTGACAGCGGCCTCCTGGCCTCCTGACAGCGGCCTCCTGACAGCAGCCTCCTGGCCTCCTGACAGCGGCCTCCTGGCCTCCTGACAGTGGCCTCCTGACAGCGGCCTCCTGACCTCCTGACAGTGGCCTCCTGACAGCGGCCTCCTGACCTCCTGACAGCGGCCTCCTGACCTCCTGACAGCGGCCTCCTGACAGCAGCCTCCTGACCTCCTGACAGCGGCCTCCTGACAGCGGCCTCCTGACAGCGGCCTCCTGACAGCGGCCTCCTGACCTCCTGACAGCGGCGTCCTGACCTCCTGACATCCTGGCAGCGGCCTCCTGACAGCGGCCTCCTGACCTCCTGACAGCAGCCTCCTGGCCTCCTGACAGCGGCCTCCTGACCTCCTGACAGCGGCCTCCTGACCTCCTGACAGCGGCCTCCTGACCTCCTGACAGCAGCCTCCTGACCTCCTGACAGCAGCCTCCTGACCTCCTGACAGCGGCCTCCTGACCTCCTGACAGCGGCCTCCTGACCTCCTGACAGCGGCCTCCTGGCCTCCTGACAGCGGCCTCCTGACCTCCTGACAGCAGCCTCCTGACCTCCTGACAGCGGCCTCCTGACCTCCTGACAGCGGCCTCCTGACCTCCTGACAGCAGCCTCCTGGCCTCCTGACCACGGCCTGAAGGTGATGGTTGCTTCACTTGCAGGATGTAGGCGACGACCCCGGTGCTCCACATGTCTGCTTCCAAGGCTTAAAAGGACAACAGATGGTTTTCAAAATAATATGTCAACAAAGCGTAACAAATCGCATATGTGGAAATGAGATTAAATGAATCATATTCACATGAAGTATAAGAGATGTGACCTGCATCTAGTGAGTTAAAGGGGAAATACAACTTAATTGTGTGTCTTTATTCTTTGATTTGAGGGTTAATGGAAAGATAATATCTGACTGACTGACTGATATGTATGTGTTCAGGACATTTCTGACCACATACATACAAAAATCAAACATCTTAAATGTACCAATTCAGATATTTTACAAAGTAAAAACCCAAATAGATAATTCCAGAAATATTAACTGTTGAGATTTCCAATTCAACTGGATGAATTCTAAATAATACATACTCTAATAATAAATAAATAAATTATCTTCTCTAATTTCAAGTAAATTAAGGACTGGATTAAAAAATAAAATACACAACAGAAAGGTTTTAAAAAAACTTGCATCTTAAAATAAAGATTCTAGGTTGTTCACTTTGGCTGTGTTTCTGCCTGCTCTGAGCCACTGGTCTCTTTCATAATACTGCCAACAATAAGTCAACTGGACACTAGATTTAATATTTGTGGTGTAATATTTAAAACAACGAAGGTAGCCAACGTCACTAGCCGGGTTCAAAGCAGATCTGTGGGCCTCGGCTAAGTTGGTAGCTAACGTTATTGTGTTGTAATGGCTCTTTAAATCAGCTTTAGCCCCACTGTCACCTAACACTGTGAAGAATATGATGATGTATTATTCATAGGTCTCTGTAAGGGTGGGGTTAGGACCCAGGAGCAGGGCGACAGACACTTTATCTAAAAGCAAGGATCTCAACAGCAAACAGTCTGGGATCCGCTCCCGTAGAGAGACCCGTCAGAAAATAAGCAAACATGTTGATGGCTCTTATTTCATTTCTATTTGTATTCAGCAGTATGATAGCTGTAGAGGCACCCTCAAGACAAAGAACAAGGCTTTGCAATATCACTCTGTTGAGACGAGAGGAAATCAAACACACTGACGAACCAGGACAAATCAAGGAAAACATACTGGGGATATATAGTTATAGGGGATAAAGTCATGAATATGAATAATGTTGAGTATACTGAATAACACTATTTTTGTTACTACAAGTTGAGATTGTGTAGATATAAAGTCATGTTTTTGCTGCTCTTTTTTTTTAACTTACATTTAAATGTATACATTTGAATGCACAAATTAACAATTGAATTAGTAAGGTAGAAAATTCCCATTATCAGAGAAATATTCACTTCATCCAATTGATTCAATTATACATTAAAATGTATAATTACCTCCATGATAACCACCTCTTATTTACAATTCTTTTAGTTTGAGTCCATATAAATTGGGTGTAGGATTGTTCCGCCTGCAACTTTCCTATCAAGCAAAGCACAGATCGCCAGCCTGACTGTTCCAGAAGGGGGAGCAGTCAGGGAGTCGGGGAGTCAGGGGGAGCAGTCAGGGGAGTCAGGGGGAGCAGTCAGGGGGAGCAGTCAGGGGGAGTCAGGGGGAGCAGTCAGGGAGTCAGGGGGAGCAGTCAGGGGAGTCAGGGGCAGTCAGGGGAGCAGTCAGGGGGAGTCAGGGGCAGTCAGGGGAGTCAGGGGGGCAGTCGGGGGAGTCAGGGGGAGCAGTCAGGGGGTGGGGAGTCAGGGGAGCAGTGGGGGAGCAGTCAGGGAGCAGTCAGGGGTAGGGGCAGTCAGGGAGCAGTCAGGGGGAGTCAGGGGAGCAGTCAGGGAGTCGGGGAGCAGTCAGGGGAGCAGTCAGGAGTCAGGGGCAGTGGGGTAGTCAGGGGTCGGGGCGTCAGGGGGTCAGGGGAGAGTCAGGGGGGGTGGGGTGGGAGTCAGGGGGAGTCAGGGGGAGCAGTCAGGGGGAGCAGTCAGGGAGTCAGGGAGATGGGGTGGGGTGGGGGTCAGGGGAGCAGTCAGGGGAGCAGTGGGGGAGTCAGGGGGAGCAGTCAGGGGGAGCAGTTAGGGAGTCAGGGGGAGCAGTCAGGGGCAGTCAGGGGGAGCAGTCGGGGGAGCAGTCGGGGAGTCAGGGGGGAGCAGTCAGGGGGAGCAGTCAGGGGGAGTCAGGGGCAGTCAGGGGGAGCAGTCAGGGGGAGTCAGGGGCAGTCAGGGGGAGCAGTCAGGGGGAGCAGTCAGGGGGAGTCAGGGGCAGTCAGGGGGAGCAGTCAGGGGGAGTCAGGGGGAGCAGTCAGGGGGAGTCAGGGGAGCAGTCAGGGGGAGCAGTCAGGGGGAGTCAGGGGCAGTCAGGGGGAGCAGTCAGGGGGCAGTCAGGGGCAGTCAGGGGGAGCAGTCAGGGAGTCAGGGAGGCAGTCAGGGAGTGGGAGTCAGGGGGAGCAGTCGGGGGAGCAGTCAGGGGGAGTCAGGGGAGTAGGGGCAGTCAGGGGGGCAGTCAGGGAGTCAGGGGGGTGGGGGTGTGGGGGGTGGGGGTGGGGGAGCAGTCAGGGGAGCAGTCGGGGGCAGTCAGGGGGAGCGTGGGAGTAGGGGGAGTCAGGAGTGGGGAGCAGTCAGGGAGTGGGGGTGGCAGTCAGGGGAGCAGTCAGGGGAGTCAGGGAGTGGGGGTGGGGGGGTGGGGTGGGGGTGGGTGGGGAGCAGTCAGGGGGGGAGTCAGGGGGAGTCAGGGGCAGTCAGGGGGAGCAGTCAGGGGAGTCAGGGGGTGGGGTGGGGTGGGGGGTGGGTGGGGCAGTCAGGGGGAGCAGTCAGGGAGTCAGGGGGAGCAGTCAGGGGGAGGGTCAGGGGGTGGGGGTGGGGGGTGGGGTGGGGGTGGGGGTGGGGGGTGGGGTGGGGGGGTGGGGGGGTTGGGGTGGGGGTGGGGGAGCAGTCAGGGGAGCAGTCAGGGGGAGCAGTCGGGGGGCAGTCAGGGGAGTCAGGGGGAGCAGTCAGGGGGAGTCAGGGGTCAGGGGCAGTCAGGGGGAGCAGTCAGGGGGAGTCGGGGCAGTCAGGGGGAGCAGTCAGGGGGAGCAGTCAGGGGCAGTAGGGGGAGCAGTCAGGGAGTCAGGGGGAGCAGTCAGGGGGAGTCAGGGGGAGCAGTCGGGGGAGCAGTCAGGGAGTCAGGGGGAGTCAGGGGGAGCAGTCAGGGGGAGCAGTCAGGGGCAGTCAGGGGGAGCAGTCAGGGGGAGCAGTCAGGGGGAGTCAGGGGGAGCAGTCAGGGGGAGTCAGGGGGGAGCAGTCAGGGGGGAGCAGTCGGGGGGCAGTCGGGGGAGCAGTCAGGGGGAGTCAGGGGGAGCAGTCAGGGGGAGTCAGGGGGAGCAGTCAGGGGGAGTCAGGGGGAGCAGTCAGGGGGAGCAGTCCCAGAAGGGGGAGCAGTCCCAGAAGGGGGAGCAGTCCCAGAAGGAGGAGCAGTCAGGGGGAGTCAGGGGGAGCAGTCAGGGGGGGCAGTCAGGGGGAGTCAGGGGGAGCAGTCAGGGGGAGTCAGGGGGAGCAGTCAGGGGGAGCAGTCCCAGAAGGGGGAGCAGTCAGGGGGAGCAGTCCCAGAAGGGGGAGCAGTCCTAGAAGAGGGCGCAGTCCCAGAAGGGGGCGCAGTCCCAAAAGAGGGAGCAGTCCCAGAAGGGGGAGCAGTCAGGGGGAGCAGTCAGCGGGAGCAGTCCCAGAAGGGGGAGCAGTCCCAGAAGAGGGAGCAGTCCCAGAAGGGGGAGCAATCAGGAGGAGCAGTCCCAGAAGAGGGAGCAGTCCCAGAAGGGGGAGCAGTCCCAGAAGGGGGAGCAGTCAGGGGGAGCAGTCAGCGGGAGCAGTCCCAGAAGGGGGAGCAGTCCCAGAAGGGGGAGCAGTCAGGAGGAGCAGTCAGGGGGAGCAGTCCCAGAAGAGGGAGCAGTCCCAGAAGGGGGCGCAGTCCCAGAAGGGGGAGCAGTCAGGGGGAGCAGTCCCAGAAGGGGGCGCAGTCCCAGAAGAGGGAGCAGTCCCAGAAGGGGGAGCAGTCCCAGAAGGGGGCGCAGTCAGGGGGAGCTGTCCCAGAAGGGGGCGCAGTCCCAGAAGAGGGAGCAGTCCCAGAAAGGGGAGCAGTCCCAGAAGGGGGCGCAGTCCCAGAAGGGGGCGCAGTCCCAGAAGAGGGAGCAGTCCCAGAAGGGGGCGCAGTCCCAGAAGAGGGAGCAGTCCCAGAAGGGGGAGCAGTCCCAGAAGGGGGCGCAGTCCCAGAAGAGGGAGCAGTCCCAGAAGGGGGCGCAGTCCCAGAAGGGGGAGAAGTCAGGGGGAGCAGTGGTGGAAACTGGTAAACATGCCACAATGACCCCTGCATTACAAAGGGGGTTGAGACGAGTCAGTGTTCCGCTGAGAGAGAGAGAGCCATGAAGATGAAGAGAAATGGTTCAATCCGAACCACCACAAAGACGACGACGAGGTCTGAAGATACCAGAGAAAGCCAAACCAACTGATCCAGAGCGAGAGATGGAAGAATGCTTTCCAAAAAACTACATCATCCAACTACATCATCCAACTACATCATCCAACAAGATCCAAGATGCAGAGATACCTGAAAAGAAACCGCTTCATACAGATTCACCTCACATCTGCCCATCAGAACCGTCAGCTGGAAACACAGAAAGTAGAAGCTGAGATTTAAACAGGAGCAGCTTCCTGTTTCAGCTGGTTCATTAAGTTTATCACAATAATGAACAAGCTGAAATTATTTTCTTTTTCTTTTATTAAACAATTGCAGATGTACAATTTCACAAATTGTCAATAAGAAACAGCCAAATACATACATTAAAACTAACATAGCAGGAGGGCAACCGCAAAGGAAAGAAAGATAGAAAGGAATAAAATCATGATTATTATTTCATTAGTATTTTTTAAACATCAATCAATAATATAAAGAGAGAGAAAAAGGGGACAACAAGGCACAAATCCTGATTGAGTAATTTCATACATGTATCACAGGCAAGTCATGCCATTGCTGTTTTTATGGCCTTTTTTTTGGTACGGCATTTAATATTTTTCATATACAGTTCAAACTCTTTGTAAAAAATAGGTCATTGACTTGAAAACTTAAACTTATGTATATAGAATTTGGCAAGAATAATCAATAAATTCATGATATACGTTCTTTCCTCAAAATTTCTGTCTTGGCAAAGACTCCAAATATAACATATTCGTAGAACAATGGAAAATCTTTTTACAAAACATCAATAATACGTTTTGAAACATTTTCCCATAACATAGAGGACTGCAAGCGTCAAAAAAGAAGAGGCACAGTTTCAGGTTGAGCTGTGCAAAAGGTATAATTTATATCTACATTTTTCTCACATTTCTTGAGAAAATGCTTCGGAGGGACGAGCTGGAATTTAAAGACAACGTCCGTGTACAAAGTTTATTTATTTGGTAGTCGCTTAAAGAGAATGAGCATTTTCCCTTTGTCACTGTCTGAGTGATGGACACTTAGGTAAAGTAGGCTGCAGCGGTCAATGTGATGAGAGCTAAACTAAATAATAATAAATAAATGGCCTAAATAATGAACATAATTCATAACTTCTTTTACACACGCTGGAGATGAAACAATAAGGAGACAGACTTTATAGAGTTAAGCTCTCTATACAAACAATGTTTAAATGGGTTTATGGGTTTGAAGGTCTGCATAATGTTTGACTGCCTTCGGCTACATCCACACTAATACCGTTTCATTTTAACACGCCGTGCTCGATACTTAAGATCTTCCTCAATATTTCCCATAAGAAACAGACAAATTTAGTTGGAAAAAAATAAGATTTATTCAATTCAGTTCATCTTGTATAGCCCAAAATCACAAATGACAAATTCTCCTCAGAGGGCTTTACAATCTGTACACATACGACATCCTCTGACCTTTGACCCTCACATCCTCTGACCTTTGACCCTCACATCCTCTGACCTTTGACCCTCATATCCTCTGACCTTTGACCCTCACATCCTCTGTCCCAGGACCTCTCATGGGTTCAGGAAGAACTCCCCAAAAACCCTTTAAGGGGAGAAAAAGGGAAGAAACCTTCAGGAGAGACACAGAGGAGGATCCCTCTCCCAGGATGGACAGAAGTACAATAGAAGTACAATAGAAGTACAATAGAAGTACAATAGATGTCATGTGTACAGAATGAACAGCATAACAGAGTTACAACACATTCAATGGATATGACAGAAAGGATTCATGTAATGAGAGTAGTAGGATGACGAAAGAGTTACATCTACCAATAATAACAGCAACAGTGGATGTAGTAGAATAATAATGATAGGAAAAGCAGCAATGGTATTGGCAATACTAATTGCAATGCAACTAGCAATAACAATGATAATATCAGTAAGTGTCGGGCAGGACCAGGGTCCAGATAGAACCAGGACCAGGGTCCAGATAGAACCACGATCCATGTAAACCTGTGAGGAGAGAAGGCACAAAGACTCCAGAAAAGGAGCCAAGTTAGTAATGTGCATTAATGGTGCATGAATTCATACTGAAGGAGATATAGAAGGGTGGGTGGGCGTCAGCAGGGCCACAGCAGGAGCTAGGAGGCAGGAGGCAGGAGGCAGGAGGCAGGAGGAAGGATACAAGAGGCAGGAGGCAGGAGGCAGTAGCTAGGAGGCAGGAGCTAGGAGGCAGGAGGCAGAATACAGGAGCTAGGAGGCAGGAGGCAGGTGGCAGGAGGCAGGAGCTAGGAGGCAGGAGCTAGGAGCTAGGAGGCAAGACCAGGGTCCAGATGCAACCACGGTCCATGGAAACCTGTGAGACTCTGGGCAGAAGTAGAGTTAGTAACTCTAGTAATGGAGTCTTAACAACCTGTTAGATGTAGCACCAAATCTGTGTTGGACATAGTATCAATCCAACAATTTATGAGACATAAGTGAGCATGGGATTGGTCGTCATAGACTTCCATCATAATGTTCTAAGAACGTTAGAACATGATGTGTTCCGTTTCAATGAATGATACATTTGGATAACAACAAAACAAAGTAAATGCCATGTACAGTCTGTCCCGTGCCACTGGTGGGACACGTTGTGATAGATAGAGGCTCTCTGGGAGGGAGGCAGGCGCCTGGGAGGGAGGCAGGCGCCTGGGAGGGAGGCAGGCGCCTGGGAGGGAGGCAGGCGCCTGGGAGGGAGGCAGGCGCCTGGGAGGGAGGCAGGCGCCTGGGAGGGAGGCAGGCGCCTGGGAGGGAGACAGGCGCCTGGGAGGGAGACAGGCGCCTGGGAGGGAGGCAGGCGCCTGGGAGGGAGGCAGGCGCCTGCCTCTCTCTGGGAGTGAGGCAGGCGCCTGGGAGGGAGGCAGGCGCCTGGGAGGGAGGCAGGCGCCTGGGAGTGAGGCAGGCGCCTGGGAGGGAGGCAGGCGCCTGGGAGGGAGGCAGGCGCCTGGGAGGGAGGCAGGCGCCTGCCTCTCTCTGGGAGTGAGGCAGGCGCCTGCCTCACTCTGGGAGGGAGGCAGGCGCCTGGGAGGGAGGCAGGCGCCTGCCTCTCTCTGGGAGGGAGGCAGGCGCCTGGGAGGGAGGCAGGCGCCTGCCTCACTCTGGGAGGGAGGCAGGCGCCTGCCTCCCTCCCAGAGTGAGCGTGAGAGAGAGAGCGTGCCTAGACCTAGATTCCTGGTCCTGGAGTCTGGTCAAATCTGTGGGCCCCCTTGCACAACCTTAACCAAGCTCACCTTATCCTGTCCCTGGCTTAAAGGAGTCTGCTGAGGGCCTTTAAGAGTCCTGGGGGCCTGTGGGAAGGGGGAAAGAGGGGCAGAGGCCGAGCCCTCTCGTTTCGGATCAGCCCACTTGGCCTGATAGCGGGCCCCGTGGAGGAGGATCAGAGTCCTCACTGCTCTTGAGTGCGTCTAGACCACGGAGACAGTTCACCCATGAGACTTACCCACTCCTGCTGTAGTCCCCTCCCCCGCTCGACAGAGAAGAGAAAAACATGGAAGGAAGACGGCTCCCAAGTTTACACTTGGTTTATTTCATTTCAATCAGAATATGTAGGTTTTCGTTGAATACAAAAAATATAAAAGTTACAAAAATCGAATTAAAGGATTAAAAACTCTTAAAATCGGATCACATCCCTGCTATCAAAGTCCCAAAGTCCAGAGAAAATCTCTGGACAATCGGTAAGAGTCAACACACATGACCAGCTGATCTTCCCCCTGAAGCCCTGATATTGTCGAGCTCTCCCTATTCATAGCTCCA
The DNA here is from genome assembly GCA_016806645.1 of Ophiodon elongatus. NCBI lineage: Eukaryota > Metazoa > Chordata > Actinopteri > Perciformes > Hexagrammidae > Ophiodon > Ophiodon elongatus. The sequence continues at coordinate 10,998 of JACSYO010000926.1, read as the reverse complement.
GAGGGGAAAACGTACGTGAACAGACTCAGATGCTGAACTTTGTCTGAACTCTGCATACACTCATTACTTAAGAAACCACACTCACAGGTGGAAAACAGACCTCAAGTTAACAAATACTTATGCTCAGATTGACCTTTCTGTAGAGCAGACGGAACCGGACATGTGGGTCGAATTTCAAGTCAATTAGTGTTTGGGGGCGAATGTTGTGGGCTTTCAAAATAAAAACAATTCTAGGGGGCGCTATAGAGACATTTCTTTCTACCCCAATGCGAGACCCCTAAAATATCAAATTTTTCACCAGCCCTGATACGCATGTCAACTTTGGCAACTTTCCAGATATGATAAAGCCCCCAAAAAGGCAGTTAGGTTGCAGAAGAAGAAGAAGAATGTTTACGGGTCCTCGCACCTTTGCTCACGTCGAGGCTGCCGTCGAGATGCCGGCTCACGCGGCCGAGAATGTCTGCGACCATTTTTTCCTGCATGAATTGAGGCTGGAAATGATGCTTTGCAAACAGTCCACCACTTCCTGTATCATCTGTGTGGCGCTGGACAACATGAGTCAACATGCATCATGTTGCTCTCTATCAAGTTTAGACAACATCAAGTTAATGTCATGTGAATCGGATGCTGTTCGTCACATCACACTGACTTCCTGTTGCCAGTAGGTGGCGCTATGACTCCCCTCAGGCCGTGACTGTTATCAAGCATGACAAGTTTGGGACAGATTTGAGAAAGTCCAGAGGATTTATATGAGCATGTTGTTTAATGGAGAATCAAGTATAATCGTCGCCCGCTACATTCGATCATGTGATAATAACTTTGGAATAAACATAAAAAATTATATAATAATATTGGGTATAAAGTTTCTTTGATTTTCAAGCTTACCAACAGCACTCTGCTACTGTCAACAGTCACACTTTCCAGCTATCATTAGCTTAATTGTTTCCATTATGCATTGCATTCTGGGAAAAGACCCAGACCCCACAGCAGAGAATCACTGCCATATTTGCTCTCTTGTTGAATAAAAACAACCTTTAGTCCTATAAACTGAATGATAAAAATGACCTGATAAGATACTGTGTACAGGCTGTGGCAAATATTGAATGCAACATAAAGTTTGCACTAACAACAATCACTTACCACTTTGTATAACAGCCACAAGGTGGCGCTCAAAGCACATGAAGGCCACAAAGAATGGAGGCCAGAAACACCGAAATCTTCTGAAGGCCATTCAAGAGCAGGAGTAATAGAGCACAACTACACCAAACTAAATTACAATATAGCAAACATTGCAAATTTGAAAAACACAATAAAACAGGAATATTTTCACAATACTAAACCCAGAATGTTCACATATCAAATCTTATTTAAAACACAGCGTTGTGGTTTAATTCTCTTTTTAACTAATCTCTAAAGCATCCATCCTCTCTCTATGAGTTCATCCCTCCCTTCATGCACAAAGGACGTCGACTTCAAATTAGTCTGGTTTACTAAACAACCTCTGTCTGTAATCCTGGATGGAATGAAATAAATCCAGTATTATGATATAGCATCGTAATGTTACTCATTAGTATGGTCAGCTTTATTCTTTATGGGCATTTATCAGATTTTTTTTATTACTCAAATCTCTTGTGAAAACATTCCTTTACCTACGTGGATTGATTGTCTTGGTGCTTGAAATGGGTTGTACAGAGTTCGAGGTTCACAAAAGTAGTGTAATATATGAATAAAATAATAGACATAAGATTATAAGAAACTAAGATATAAGACAATAATTTAGTAAAATAAAATAATAAAATCAATAATAAAATAAAGCAGTAAAGCGATGAGATCAAATAAAACCCAGTCTATACAAATGGGTTACAAGAAGTGATTTAAAAGAGATTACTGATTCTGCCGTCCTTATCTCCACAGGCGGGTTGGTCCAAAGCCGAGGCGTTTATAAGGTCTCAACATTTCCTCTATATCTGTTGGGGCCAGACCCAGACGTGCTTTAAAAGTGACCAGTAAAATCCTAAAATCCATTCTAAAATAAACAGGGAGCCAATGAAGAGAATCCAGGAGAGAGAAGCCGAGCTGGAGGCGGGAGAGTTACAGTAGTCAAGTCTTGTGTTGGAGAAAGGCAATTGTATGTGAATATCTCAGACGTAATGCCCTGGCCTATAATTTTACTTGGAGGTTTAAAACGCAGCAGACTGAGAAAAGGCTGTTCTACCAGGCCGGTTGGGTGAATCACATTAAGAGAGCTAGACCTCTCTAGCCCTCTCGACTCCTGGGACGCTGTACCTCACGATGTCCTCCACGTCAGAGACGGAGGACATCGTGAGAAGAAGGTTCCCGGTCCCGAGGTCCCCTCAGGCCCCTCTGTGGTCTCTCGAGCCCGGACCTCGGGACCGGGAACCTTCTTTCTCTGAAGGCTGCGGGCCTGATAGACCGAGACCCGTCGATCCGTGCTCACCCGGCGGCAGACTCAGCGCCTACATCTGCCCTGACCTCAACACTCGGAAATCAAGCTCCTTCAAGCCGTGACAATGTAAGTCATGTATATAACTGGTGCTGGTGTCATTTTCACGTCGTTTCTTGTTATTATTGGCATGTCAGTTCATTTGTCTGTAGCATGGGATAGCATTATCTCATTCATGCTCAATGTTTCTTATATTCTCTCTAAAGCTACTTCTCGCCTTCTATTGCTCAAGTGGCTCTTCTCTCATCATGGTATAATTCTATTGCATTTCAGTCTGTTCTCATTTCCTGGTCTAACATGACCTGGTCTAACGAGTTGAACCGTCAAGATTTACCCAATTTCTCATTTCCCGGTCTAAGAGAACCTGGTCTAGAGTTGTGCTGCGGTCTGTGTAACCCCACCTCCTCTGTGCTGCGGTCTATGTAACCCCACCTCCTCTGTGCTGCGGTCTGTGTAACCCCACCTCCTCTGTGCTGCGGTCTATGTAACCCCACCTCCTCTGTGCTGCGGTCTATGTAACCCCACCTCCTCTGTGCTGCGGTCTATGTAACCCCACCTCCTCTGTGCTGCGGTCAAAATGACCCCGACCTATCCTTTCCTGTGGTCTGTCGAGACCTCGCTATGATTTCCGGGATCTGTTAAAATCCCACCATACTTTACTGTGGGATATCTAGACATGCACTATCCTGTTCTGCAGTCTACAGAGACCCCCTGTATCCTGTTCTGCAGTCTACAGAGACGTCCTGTATCCTGTTCTGCAGTCTACAGAGACCCCCTGTATCCTGGTCTGCAGTCTACAGAGACCCCCTGTATCCTGTTCTGCAGTCTACAGAGACCCCCTGTATCCTGTTCTGCAGTCTACAGAGACCCCCTGTATCCTGGTCTGCAGTCTACAGAGACCCCCTGTATCCTGGTCTGCAGTCTACAGAGACCCCCTGTATCCTGGTCTGCAGTCTACAGAGACCCCCTGTATCCTGGTCTGCAGTCTACAGAGACGTCCTGTATCCTGTTCTGCAGTCTACAGAGACCCCCTGTATCCTGGTCTGCAGTCTACAGAGACCCCCTGTATCCTGGTCTGCAGTCTACAGAGACGTCCTGTATCCTGTTCTGCAGTCTACAGAGACCCCCTGTATCCTATTCTGCAGTCTACAGAGACCCCCTGTATCCTGGTCTGCAGTCTACAGAGACCCCCTGTATCCTGTTCTGCAGTCTACAGAGACCCTCTGTATCCTGTTCTGCAGTCTACAGAGCCCCCCTGTATCCTGGTCTGTTGTCTACAGAGACCCCCTGTATCCTAGTCTGTGGTCTACAGAGACCCCCTGTATCCTGTTCTGCAGTCTACAGAGACCCCCTGTATCCTGTTCTGCAGTCTACAGAGACCCCCTGTATCCTGTTCTGCAGTCTACAGAGACCCCCTGTATCCTGGTCTGTTGTCTACAGAGACCCCCTGTATCCTGGTCTGTGGTCTACAGAGACACCCTGTATCCTGGTCTGTGGTCTACAGAGACCCCCTGTATCCTGTTCTGCAGTCTACAGAGACCCCCTGTATCCTGGTAAGATATTTATTTTATTTATTCATATAACACAACATATAACAATCTCCAAAGACTTTGCAATATTGAAATTGCATGCATATGTAATACATTATTGTTAACTTCTAATGAAGTCTCTCCTGATTGAAATGTTAACAGACAGGCGACCAAGAGTACTTTTAATGGGACTGATAGGGTTTCGGGGACTAAATATGATTTCTGATTTTGAGTTAATTTGAAGAAAATGATACGTCATCTAACAGTTGATATCACTAAGAATAAGAGTCTAAAATAGTAGCTAGGCTTTTGGGTCATCGGGTCTCAAGGGATGGTATATCTGTGTCGCCTGCGTAGAAATGGAAAGAGGCGTTGTGACGTTGGATGATTTGACCATGTGGGAGCTTGTATATGGAAAATAAAATTGGACCTAAAATTTAGCGGTACACCACAGGTAATGTGAGATGTAGAGGACGAGTGATTACCTGTGGTGATCGAGTAGCTTCTATCTGAAAGGTAAACATAAAACCAACTAAGTGCAACGTCATTGATGCCAACATAGGTTTTAGGATGGATTACTTAAAATGGCCTGGTGTACTGTGTCAAAAGCCTGACTTAGGTCTCAAAGAATTAAAATCGAGCTCTCCCCCTGTCCATTGCTAAAAGGAGATATACTTAACCTAGATAGCATTGACCTGGCATCCAGCACACCTTAAAGAATCTGAGTTATCTATGATCAGGATATGACACATAAAACTGACATTGCAAAATTTAGGAACATCCTGTCTCAAAACAATACAGAAAAATAAGTTCATGTAATCATTACTTCCAGACTAGATTACTGTAATTCCTTATTATCAGGCTGTCATAATGTCTAAATACATACGGAATGCTCTTGGGAAGCTAGGGAATGAAATCAAATTATCAAACAAACAAAAAATATTGGACCCACACTTTAATTATCATGGAAAGCAAAAAAGAATGCTTCTGGCTTCTAAATATGTCTGTGTGCTAAATATAGTTGTATAGTATAAAGGTAACTCAGAACACTGTTATGTAGCAACACACGTAAAACCAGACCAACTTGCTCTCATCAAATAACGCCAGTGATGATGTCTGTTAATGGAATGCTGTCAATGCTTTTATAGAGATACATCAGTGTGGATCCTGTCAGCTATGAGGAAGTCAAGGAGAAATGTGTCAATGATTTCTGAGAAATAAATTGCCTATGAAAAGAGAGTCTGGCGTTGATCCACAGGCGAGTTATAACCTGCAACAACATTTCTGACAAGCACATAATCTGCTGGTTTTGTTGTCTGAAGGGTGTTGGCAATGATATCATACTGACAGAAACACATGCCTGCACTGCACACACTAATTCAAACAGATTTTGCAGCTGTATATTGTTAGCCAAGAGAACTCAATGTACTAAAGCTTCAGAAAGCAAATAAAAAATGTAAAGAAAATTAAGAAAACTGCTTCACCCCTTTTACAACAAATACCAGACAAAAAACACTTCAAATAAAAGACAAACAAAATAAGTAACATATTCACCAATTTTGACGGCATGAGTTTCAAAATGTTCAATAGAACATCGGGCTGAGTAATAATTCAACATGATAATTTGTTGTTTTTCAACTGAATCACATCCAGATGAACTCATATATTGAGATATTATGATGCACAATTAAGTCTTACATTGCAGCTGAATTTAATGTTAACCAGGACATCTCCCCGTCCGCGCCAAGACTATTAGTTTGGCAAATGTCGGGCAGGTGAGCATTAGACCCCATCCCGGCTCTCCAATAAATAGTTAGCTAGCAAACAGCAACATGCTTATGTTAGCGGTCAGCCCTCATTCGGCAATGTAACGCCAAAAGTCAATAGGCAAAAGGCTTGATGAATGATCAGAGGAGTCTATATAGGGGCTTGATTAATGATCAGAGGAGTCTATATAGGGGCTTGATTAATGATCAGAGGAAGGAGTCTGTATAGGGGCTTGATTAATGATCAGAGGAGTCTGTATAGGGGCTTGATTAACGATCAGAGGAAGGAGTCTATATAGGGGCTTGATTAATGATCAGAGGAGTCTGTATAGGGGCTTGATTAAAGATCAGAGGAGTCTATATAGGGGCTTGATTAATGATCAGAGGAGTCTATATAGGGGCTTGATTAATGATCAGAGGAGTCTATATAGGGGCTTGATTAATGATCAGAGGAGGTCTATATAGGGGCTTGATTAATGATCAGAGGAGTCTATATAGGCTTGATTAATGATCAGAGGAGTCTATAGGGCTTGATTAATGATCAGAGGAAGGAGTCTATATAGGGGCTGATTAATGATCAGAGGAGTCTATATAGGGGCTTGATTAATGATCAGAGGAGTCTATATAGGGGCTTGATTAATGATCAGAGGAAGGAGTCTATAGTGATTAATGATCAGAGGAGTCTATATAGGGGCTTGATTAATGATCAGAGGAGTCTATAGGCTTGATTAATGATCAGAGGAGTCTATATAGGGGCTTGATTAATGATCAGAGGAAGGAGTCTATATAGGGGCTTGATTAATGATCAGAGGAAGGAGTCTATATAGGGGCTTGATTAATGATCAGAGGAGGAGTCTATATAGGGGCTTGATTAATGATCAGAGGAAGGAGTCTATATAGGGGCTTGATTAATGATCAGAGGAGTCTATATAGGGGCTTGATTAATGATCAGAGGAGTCTATATAGGGGCTTGATTAATGATCAGAGGAAGGAGTCTATATAGGGGCTTGATTAATGATCAGAGGAGTCTATATAGGGGCTTGATTAATGATCAGAGGAGTCTATATAGGGGCTTGATTAATGATCAGAGGAGTCTATATAGGGGCTTGATTAATGATCAGAGGAAGGAGTCTATATAGGGGCTTGATTAATGATCAGAGGAGTCTATATAGGGGCTTGATTAATGATCAGAGGAGTCTATATAGGGGCTTGATTAATGATCAGAGGAAGTCTATATAGGGGCTTGATTAATGATCAGAGGAGTCTATATAGGGGCTTGATTAATGATCAGAGGAGTCTATATAGGGGCTTGATTAATGATCAGAGGAGTCTATATAGGGGCTTGATTAATGATCAGAGGAAGGAGTCTATATAGGGGCTTGATTAATGATCAGAGGAGTCTATATAGGGGCTTGATTAATGATCAGAGGAGTCTATATAGGGGCTTGATTAATGATCAGAGGAGTCTATATAGGGGCTTGATTAATGATCAGAGGAAGGAGTCTATATAGGGGCTTGATTAATGATCAGAGGAGTCTATATAGGGGCTTGATTAATGATCAGAGGAGTCTATATAGGGGCTTGATTAATGATCAGAGGAAGGAGTCTATATAGGGGCTTGATTAATGATCAGAGGAGTCTATATAGGGGCTTGATTAATGATCAGAGGAGTCTATATAGGGGCTTGATTAATGATCAGAGGAGTCTATATAGGGGCTTGATTAATGATCAGAGGAGTCTATATAGGGGCTTGATTAATGATCAGAGGAAGGAGTCTATATAGGGGCTTGATTAATGATCAGAGGAGTCTATATAGGGGCTTGATTAATGATCAGAGGAGTCTATATAGGGGCTTGATTAATGATCAGAGGAGTCTATATAGGGGCTTGATTAATGATCAGAGGAAGGAGTCTATATAGGGGCTTGATTAATGATCAGAGGAGTCTATATAGGGGCTTGATTAATGATCAGAGGAGTCTATATAGGGGCTTGATTAATGATCAGAGGAAGGAGTCTATATAGGGGCTTGATTAATGATCAGAGGAGTCTATATAGGGGCTTGATTAATGATCAGAGGAGTCTATATAGGGGCTTGATTAATGATCAGAGGAGTCTATATAGGGGCTTGATTAATGATCAGAGGAGTCTATATAGGGGCTTGATTAATGATCAGAGGAAGGAGTCTATATAGGGGCTTGATTAATGATCAGAGGAGTCTATATAGGGGCTTGATTAATGATCAGAGGAGTCTATATAGGGGCTTGATTAATGATCAGAGGAGTCTATATAGGGGCTTGATTAATGATCAGAGGAGTCTATATAGGGGCTTGATTAATGATCAGAGGAGTCTATATAGGGGCTTGATTAATGATCAGAGGAGTCTATATAGGGGCTTGATTAATGATCAGAGGAGTCTATATAGGGGCTTGATTAATGATCAGAGGAGTCTATATAGGGGCTTGATTAATGATCAGAGGAGTCTATATAGGGGCTTGATTAATGATCAGAGGAAGGAGTCTATATAGGGGCTTGATTAATGATCAGAGGAAGGAGTCTATATAGGGGCTTGATTAATGATCAGAGGAAGGAGTCTATATAGGGGCTTGATTAATGATCAGAGGAGTCTATATAGGGGCTTGATTAATGATCAGAGGAAGGAGTCTATATAGGGGCTTGATTAATGATCAGAGGAGTCTATATAGGGGCTTGATTAATGATCAGAGGAGTCTATATAGGGGCTTGATTAATGATCAGAGGAAGGAGTCTATATAGGGGCTTGATTAATGATCAGAGGAGTCTATATAGGGGCTTGATTAATGATCAGAGGAGGTCTATATAGGGGCTTGATTAATGATCAGAGGAGTCTATATAGGGGCTTGATTAATGATCAGAGGAAGGAGTCTATATAGGGGCTTGATTAATGATCAGAGGAAGGAGTCTATATAGGGGCTTGATTAATGATCAGAGGAAGGAGTCTATATAGGGGCTTGATTAATGATCAGAGGAAGGAGTCTATATAGGGGCTTGATTAATGATCAGAGGAGTCTATATAGGGGCTTGATTAATGATCAGAGGAGTCTATATAGGGGCTTGATTAATGATCAGAGGAGTCTATATAGGGGCTTGATTAATGATCAGAGGAGTCTATATAGGGGCTTGATTAATGATCAGAGGAGTCTATATAGGGGCTTGATTAATGATCAGAGGAAGGAGTCTATATAGGGGCTTGATTAATGATCAGAGGAAGGAGTCTATATAGGGGCTTGATTAATGATCAGAGGAGGGTCTATATAGGGGCTTGATTAATGATCAGAGGAAGGAGTCTATATAGGGGCTTGATTAATGATCAGAGGAAGGAGTCTATATAGGGGCTTGATTAATGATCAGAGGAAGGAGTCTATATAGGGGCTTGATTAATGATCAGAGGAAGGAGTCTATATAGGGGCTTGATTAATGATCAGAGGAGTCTATATAGGGGCTTGATTAATGATCAGAGGAGTCTATATAGGGGCTTGATTAATGATCAGAGGAGTCTATATAGGGGCTTGATTAATGATCAGAGGAGTCTATATAGGGGCTTGATTAATGATCAGAGGAGTCTATATAGGGGCTTGATTAATGATCAGAGGAGTCTATATAGGGGCTTGATTAATGATCAGAGGAGTCTATATAGGGGCTTGATTAATGATCAGAGGAGTCTATATAGGGGCTTGATTAATGATCAGAGGAGTCTATATAGGGGCTTGATTAATGATCAGAGGAGTCTATATAGGGGCTTGATTAATGATCAGAGGAGTCTATATAGGGTTGATTAATGATCAGAGGAGTCTATATAGGGCTTGATTAATGATGGGGTCTTGCTTGATTAATGATCAGAGGAGTCTATATAGGGGCTTGATTAATGATCAGAGGAAGGAGTCTATATAGGGGCTTGATTAATGATCAGAGGAAGGAGTCTATAGGGGCTTGATTAATGATCAGAGGAGTCTTATAGGGGCTTGATTAATGATCAGAGGAGTCTATATAGGGGCTTGATTAATGATCAGAGGAGTCTATATAGGGGCTTGATTAATGATCAGAGGAGTCTATATAGGGGCTTGATTAATGATCAGAGGAGTCTATATAGGGGCTTGATTAATGATCAGAGGAGTCTATATAGGGGCTTGATTAATGATCAGAGGAAGGAGTCTATATAGGGGCTTGATTAATGATCAGAGGAGTCTATATAGGGGCTTGATTAATGATCAGAGGAGTCTATATAGGGGCTTGATTAATGATCAGAGGAGTCTATATAGGGGCTTGATTAATGATCAGAGGAGTCTATATAGGGGCTTGATTAATGATCAGAGGAGTCTATATAGGGGCTTGATTAATGATCAGAGGAGTCTATATAGGGGCTTGATTAATGATCAGAGGAGTCTATATAGGGGCTTGATTAATGATCAGAGGAAGGAGTCTATATAGGGGCTTGATTAATGATCAGAGGAAGGAGTCTATATAGGGGCTTGATTAATGATCAGAGGAAGGAGTCTATATAGGGGCTTGATTAATGATCAGAGGAGTCTATATAGGGGCTTGATTAATGATCAGAGGAAGGAGTCTGTATAGGGGCTTGATTAATGATCAGAGGAGTCTGTATAGGGGCTTGATTAATGATCAGAGGAAGGAGTCTATATAGGGGCTTGATTAATGATCAGAGGAAGGAGTCTATATAGGGGCTTGATTAATGATCAGAGGAGTCTATATAGGGGCTTGATTAATGATCAGAGGAAGGAGTCTATATAGGGGCTTGATTAATGATCAGAGGAGTCTATATAGGGGCTTGATTAATGATCAGAGGAGTCTATATAGGGGCTTGATTAATGATCAGAGGAGTCTATATAGGGGCTTGATTAATGATCAGAGGAGTCTGTATAGGGGCTTGATTAATGATCAGAGGAGTCTGTATAGGGGCTTGATTAATGATCAGAGGAGGGTCTATATAGGGGCTTGATTAATGATCAGAGGAAGGAGTCTATATAGGGGCTTGATTAATGATCAGAGGAAGGAGTCTATATAGGGGCTTGATTAATGATCAGAGGAGTCTGTATAGGGGCTTGATTAATGATCAGAGGAGTCTATATAGGGGCTTGATTAATGATCAGAGGAGTCTGTATAGGGGCTTGATTAATGATCAGAGGAAGGAGTCTATATAGGGGCTTGATTAATGATCAGAGGAGTCTATATAGGGGCTTGATTA
>JACSYO010000925.1:20000-25390 GCA_016806645.1 Ophiodon elongatus | reverse complement strand
CCCTTCCTCCTCCTCTCCCTCCTCCTCCTCCTTCCTCCTCCTTCTCCTCCTCCTCCTTCCTCCTCCTCCTTCCTCTCCCTTCTCCTCCCTCCTCCTCCTTCCTCCTCCTTCTCCTCCTCCTCCTTCCTCTCCCTCCTCCTCCCTCCTCCTTCCTCCTCTTCCTCTGCCTTCCTTTCTCTCCTCTTTCTTCCTCCTTTCTGTCTCCTCTTCCTTCCTTTCTCCTTCTCCTTCTTCCTTCTTTCTCTCTTCCTTCCTCTTTCTCTCTTCCTTTCTGTCTTCCTTTCTTCCTTCCTCTTTCCTCTTCCTTCCCTCTCTCTCTTCCTCCTCTTTCTCCTTCCTTCCTGTCTCTCTTCCTTCCTGTCCTCTCCTTCCTTTCTTCCTTCCTGTCTCTCTTCCTTCCTTCTTCCTGCTTTTCTTTCTCCTCCTTCCTCCTCTTCCTTCCTGTCTCTCCTCTTCCTTCTCCTCCTCCTCCTTCCTCTCCCTCCTCCTCCCTCCTCCTTCTCCTCCTCCTCCTTCCTCTTCTCTCTTCTTCTTCCTCTCCTTCCTCCTCTTCCTCCTCTTCTTCTCCTTCCTTTCCTCTTCCTTCCTCCTCCTTTCCTCTCCTCCTTCCTCCTCCTTCTTCTCTTCCTTCCTCTCCTCTCCTCCTTCCTCTCCTTCTCTCCCCTCCTCTCCTCTCCTGAGTTACAACAACAACAACCAAAAAAGACAAGATGGCTGCCGAGTTATTTATAGCTGTGAGCAGAGCAGTGGCACTGCAAACCTAGATTCTGCAGGAGGGGGGAGGGGGAGGGGGAGGGGGAGGGGGAGGGAGGAGGAGGGGGAGGGAGGAGGGAGGAGGAGTCCATTGTGTCAGCCACACAAAGCGAGCTGCCTCCATGTTGAGAGGCTGCTGTTCTACATGAGGAAGAGGAAGGAGGGGGCGGGGCCTAGGTATAAACCTCAGAGGGGGGAGAGAAGGAGGGGGCGGGGCCTAGGTATAAACCTCAGGGGGAGAGAAGGAGGGGGCGGGGCCTAGGTATAAACCTCAGGGGGAGAGAAGGAGGGGGCGGGGCATAGGTATCCTCAGGGGGGGGGGGGAGAGAGGAGGGGGAGGGTTATGGTACAGGCGGGGGAATATTCATGACAGGTTAAAAAAAAGAAAAAAGGGGGGCTGGAGACGGAGGGGACACGTGATTGGCTGCCGCTCCACGCCCCCTCACTCACACACACTCACATGCACACGTACACCACTCACACATGCACACACACACACACACGCACACACACACACTCACACATGCACACACACACACACATGCACACGTACACCACTCACACATGCACACGCACACACACTCACACATGCACACACACACACACACATGCACACACACACACACATGCACACGTACACCACTCACACAGACACAGACACACACACACACACACATACACACACACACACACACACACACAGTCAGCTGACCAATCAGGAGCCTCTGCACCGTTTGAAAGATGCCAAGAGGAGGAGGGAGGGGGGGGGTTTATCTGCGCACCTCTGACTCTCCTGTTGGTCACGTGTTCTCTTTTAAAGCGAGACTCTTCACCTTTATTTATTTACTTATTTACTTATTTTTTATTTACTTATTTTTTTATTTATTACAACATGAATCTCTTCATTTGAGTTAAACATGTAAACAAATATAAACACAAAATACGTCACAGACTATTAGAACACTAGCGGGAGGGAGGAGGGAGGAGAGGAGAGGAGAGGAGAGGAGAGAGGAGGAGACGAGGAGAGGAGACGAGGAGGAGGGCTGCAGCTTTAGTGAGATCACACACACATGCCTCCTCCTCCCTCCTTTCCTCCCTCCTCCCTCCCTCCCTCCTTTCCTCCCTCCTCCCTCCTCCCTCTCTTCTTTCCTCCCTCCTCCCTCCTCCCTCCCTTCTTTCCTTCCTCCTCCCTCCTCCCTCCCTTCTTTCCTCCCTCCTTCCCGCCCGCTCGGGGACGGATTACCGTTCATCTGCTCCATCGCCATGGAAACACTGACCTCACACTGTGGTGACCGGCAGTACCAGGGGGGGGAAGGGGGGGGAAGGGGGCGGGGCCTGCAGCTCTCCGCAGTGTCATCAGCATAAAACGTTGCTCCCACGTGACCAGCAGAAGCTCCGGATGAGAAGAAGACTCTACTTCTCTCTTGATTTATTCCCTCAGTAAACATTGTAAACATGAGTTTATGTCTCAATCTCTAGTTTCAAGTCTTCTTCAATACAGCATGATGTTCATTTAGTAAATTATGGTCCATTTAGAGTCAAACAGACCATAAAGAGGGGATGCTTTAGGGCGGGGCTACAAGGTGATTGACAGGTCTCTAACAGACCATAAAGCATGCTTTAGGGGCGGGGCTACAGGGTGATTGACAGGTCTCTACGTCCTCCTCAGTCCTTATATGGTCACTTCCTGTTTACTGGTTGCAAAGAAACAAGATGGCGACGTCCGTAGTGCGTGTCGTCCTACAGAGACTACAGGGGACACAAACAGACTCTATTCACTTTGTACTAAATAAAATAATTATAAATAACAAAATACTTAAAACTATTCTCTATTATGACATTTGCTTTTCAGGAAAAGGTCAAACGAAGAAGAATAAATATATAGTGGCAGCAGAGCTCACGTTACTTTATTTTGAAAAGATTCAGGACATTACATTTTATAGCAGGAGTATTGATTTTGCATTCCTGGAAACATTATACACAGATTCTAAATATATTTTATATTATTTGTATATTTATTATATTATAATTTATGAAAGTACAAAACATGCAGTTAAAATGCTCAAAGCCTTCTTTGACAAACAGAAACCAAATAAAAGTCTTCGGTCCTCCGATGCTCGTTACATTAATACCTTTGTGTATTTTCTGAGTTTTGTTTCGTTGAAAAGTTTAAACATTGTGGAAGAAGTACTCTATAGTAATACTGAAGTGTATAAATACTCTGTTACAAGTAAAAGTACAAAAGCATCAGCATCAAAATGTACCAAAAGTATAAGTTCTCATTATGCAGAATCACATATAATATATTATTGTACCATAATTATTGATGCATTAATGTGTTCATCACTTTAAAGGTGGAGCTCATTTTAATGACTTTATATACTGCTGGTAGTTTAATGTATATTAATACATAATTTATTATTAATCTAGTATCTAAAGCTAAATGTTGTGCAGTAGAAGTATAAAGTAGCAGGAAATGCAAATACTCAAGTAAACACAAGTAGTACTTAAAGTTACTACAAAGTACTTTCATTGTGGTGGTTCTGGCGCCCCCTGTGGACTAAAGAGGTAGTGTCTCTCTGGAGGTCTACAGAGGACCAGGACTACACTGAGGTCTACGGAGGACCAGGAATAACCTAAGGTCTGCAGAGGACCAGGTCTACACTGAGGTCTGCAGAGGACCAGGTCTACACTGAGGTCTATAGAGGACCAGGTCTACACTGAGGTCTATAGAGGACCAGGACTACACTGAGGTCTATAGAGGACCAGGACTACACTGAGGTCTATAGAGGACCAGGTCTACACTGAGGTCTATAGAGGATCAGGACTACACTGAGGTCTATAGAGGACCAGGACCAGATAAAGGTTCCTCACAGTACTATAAATGTACGTCTTAAAAACACGATGCTAATAGTCCAGAATGGTGTCAGTAATCAGAGAGCTGGAGGTTAAAGGTCACAGCACCCTGACAGCATCCTTACCCCCCTCCCCTCCCTCACTCCCCCCCTCCCTCACCCTCACCCCCCCCCTGCTGAGTCCTCATCAGGATCTGTGTCCTCAGCGTCCTCCTGTAGACTCAGAGCTCTGACCTCATCTAATCAACCTGCTTCTCCTCTGGGTGGTTCTGTGGAGGTCTGTGGGGACCACGAGGGGGGGTGAGGGGGGGTGAGGGGGGGGCGTCCCATTTCAAGGACGCCGGCCTCCTGCTCCCTTTGTCTCCTGAGTAACGAGCACTTTGACATGTTACAACGATCCGTCAGACTAATTATGACGTAAGAGCTTTTTTATTTTGCTGCTTCGTGAGGCTCCTGATTGGCCGGCCCGGTTGAGTGCAGGACTCTGATTGGCCGGCCCGGTTGAGTGCAGGACTCTGATTGGCCGGCCCGGTTGAGTGCAGGACTCTGATTGGCCGGCCCGGTTGAGTGCAGGACTCTGATTGGCTGTTTGAAGGTCATGGTTCAGGCCAACAGTTTAACCTCTGACACGACCAAGTGGACCGGAGTACATTTACTACCAGAATAAAGTACAAGTACATCACAATTGTACTTGAGTATTTTCATGTTATGCTACTTTATACTTCTGCTGCTATATTCTTCTTACTTCACTGCGTTTATTTAACTTTTCAGAATAAGATTTTAAATTATAAATATAAAAATAAATAATCAGTTTATAAAATATAACACATTGTTTAATATTAAACCAGTGGTTCCCATTTTATTTTTTGAGACCTCATATATAGATATCTATACATATATGTATATATATATATATATACATATATGTATATATGTACATATATATGTTTGTATATATGTGTACATACATATATAAATATATATATCTAGATACACACATACATGTGTTATATACTTATATATTCTACATTATATTTATTATTCATTTTAACATTGTTTTGTTTTTATTTATAAATATATATATATATATTCATACATACATATATTTGTTCTTATATATGTATTTTTGTATATATATATATAAATGTTATTCATAATTCCAGTCACAAGAGCCAGTTTTTAAACTAGTCCTTTTATTTTAATACTTTAAAGGCCGTGTTATCGTTCCTCTGCAGGATTAAGATGTTCTGTTATGAGTCTTCTTCTCTTTACGACAGTTATGAGGAAACGGAACTCTTAGTGGTGAAACTTCATCATGTCAAACAGGAAACGAGAAAATCTGACGAGCTGCGAAATCCACTTTTCATTTTTCTCTGCATTCAGACGCCCGGGATTCAAACCTGTGACCTTCTGGGTTCAGAGCGGCAACGTGAAGTACCAGGATTAAAGGAGCAGTACACATACCAGGATTAAAGGAGCAGTACACATACCAGGATTAAAGGAGCAGTACACATACCAGGATTAAAGGAGCAGTACACATACCAGGATTAAAGGAGCAGTACACATACCAGGATTAAAGGAGCAGTACACATACCAGGATTAAAGGAGCAGTACACATACCAGGATTAAAGGAGCAGTACACATACCAGGATTAAAGGAGCAGTACACATACCAGGATTAAAGGAGCAGTACACATACCAGGATTAAAGGAGCAGTACACATACCAGGATTAAAGGAGCAGTACACTACCAGGATTAAAGGAGCAGTACACATACCAGGATT
>JACSYO010000925.1:0-12500 GCA_016806645.1 Ophiodon elongatus | reverse complement strand
TAAAGAAACAAAGTGACCACAAAAAGATACAAAACAACTATAGAGAAACAAAGTGACCACAAAAAGATACAAAACAACTATAGAGAAACAAAGTGACCACAAAAAGATACAAAACAACTATAAAGAAACAAAGTGACCACAAAGAGATACAAAACAACTATAAAGAAACACAAAGTGACCACAAAGAGATACAAAACAACTACAAAGAAACACAAAGTGACCACAAAAAGATACAAAACAACTATAAAGAAACAAAGTGACCACAAAGAGATACAAAACAACTATAAAGAAACAAAGTGACCACAAAAAGATACAAAACAACTATAGAGAAACAAAGTGACCACAAAAAGATACAAAACAACTATAGAGAAACAAAGTGACCACAAAGAGATACAAAACAACTATAAAGAAACACAAAGTGACCACAAAGAGATACAAAACAACTACAAAGAAACACAAAGTGACCACAAAAAGATACAAAACAACTATAGAGAAACAAAGTGACCACAAAGAGATACAAAACAACTATAAAGAAACAAAGTGACCACAAAAAGATACAAAACTACTACAAAGAAACACAAAGTGACCACAAAGAGATACAAAACAACTATAAAGAAACAAAGTGACCACAAAAAGATACAAAGAAACACAAAGTGACCACAAAAAGATACAAAACAACTATAAAGAAACACAAAGTGACCACAAAAAGATACAAAACAACTACAAAGAAACACAAAGTGACCACAAAAAGATACAAAACAACTATAGAGAAACAAAGTGACCACAAAGAGATACAAAACAACTACAAAGAAACACAAAGTGACCACAAAGAGATACAAAATAACTATAGAGAAACAAAGTGACCACAAAAAGATACAAAACAACTATAGAGAAACAAAGTGACCACAAAAAGATACAAAACAACTATAGAGAAACAAAGTGACCACAAAGAGATACAAAACAACTATAGAGAAACAAAGTGACCACAAAAAGATACAAAACAACTATAGAGAAACAAAGTGACCACAAAGAGATACAAAACAACTATAAAGAAACAAAGTGACCACAAAAAGATACAAAACTACTACAAAGAAACACAAAGTGACCACAAAGAGATACAAAACAACTATAAAGAAACACAAAGTGACCACAAAGAGATACAAAACAACTATAAAGAAACACAAAGTGACCACAAAGAGATACAAAACTACTACAAAGAAACAAATTGACCACAAAAAGATTACAGTCAGACTACAATGATACAAAAACATCCACAAAGAGACACAGAGACACAAAGAGATTACGAAAAGGAACGAAGCAACCAGAGAGACCCAAAACGACTTCAATCTGTTTACAGTTAGTTTATTCGCTTTGCAATTACTGTATTTAATTTGATATATGTAATATTTTACCCCCTTATTTTAACTTCTGCACTCTTTCCTGTCTTTGATTCTCTTTTGTACTTGTTTTATTTTTATTTTATACATATTTCATGAGCATTGTTGGGCATTGTATTTGAGAAACTTGAAACCTTAGTTTAGCGTGTTAGCATGCTAACATTAGTTAACATTAGCTAATGTTAGCATGCTAACATTATTGAATGTCTTTAGTTCTGCAGGTTGTTATAGTATTGGACACATTAAACTGTTGACCTGATGATGAATCGGATACAACAGTGATCTTTAGAGGTGTTTACAGCTCAGCTTGCTGTTTCCACTCTTCATAACAGAATAGAAGCAACATAAATATTTTAAAACAAGAACAAGCAAAAAATTTTAATAAATTTAAATAATGGCAAAAAACATTTTTATTCAAGGGACTTGTTAAAGACTGTAAATACACATTATAAATCATTATTTATAATTATTATTATTATTATTATGGTTTAAAGTACTGTAAACCCTCTGAATATACCTAATGTACCAAAAGTAAAAGTATTCATCATGCAGACTGATTTAAATTATTATTAATGTTAATTACTTTATATACTGCTGGTAATCTAATCTTTAACATATATATATATATATATATATATGTATATATATATATATATATGTACATCAGTACATCAATATATATATATATATAGCTATATATATATATATTGATGTACTGATGTATATCAGTCACAGGAGGCATTTTACTGCTCTATGAGTACTTTTAATACTTGTGTACTTTTACTACTGATACTTTAACTACTTGAAGCTGATACTACTTGTGTACTTTTAGAGTGTCCTTGTGTGTTCTCTGTCCTCCAGGACTGTCCTCCTTGTTGCTGTGGAGACAGACTTGTTGATGTTTGTGTTATAAAAGTATACAAATATTCTCAGCTTCATGTAGTTTAAGTATCAGCAGTAAAAGTTTACAAGTATAATGAGCTTCATGTAGTGAAAATATTTTGTACTTTACATCTCCACTCTATATTGTATATGTTATCCCTTCACTTCCTTCTCAAAATGTATATTCATATTTACCCCTCCTTTTTATTCTACATAAAATATTTAGTCCATATATTACTGTTTATACTACATAAAATATTTAATCCATATATTACTGTTTGTTCTACATAAAATATTTAATCCATATATTACTGTATATACTACATAAAAGATTTAATCCATATATTACTGTTTATTCTACATGAAATATTTAGTCCATATATTACTGTTAATTTTACATAAAATATTTAATCCATATATTACTGTTTATTCTACATTAAATATTTAATCCAAATATTACTGTTTATTCTATATTAAATATATGTATATATGTATGTATTTATGTAAATATGTATATATACATAGATAAATACATGTATCTATGTAGGTATTTATGTCTATATATGTATACATATATACACACATAAATACATATATACATATATACAGTTTATATGTGTGTATATATGTAAATATGTGTATATACATACATATATACATACATATATGTAAGTATTTATGTATATATGTATGTATTTATGTATATATGTATACATACATACATACATATATACATACATATAAACATGCATATATGTATGTATGTATGTATGTATACACACACATATATATATACTGTATATATGTCTGAATATATGTATATATATATACAGACGTATATATATACATATATACATATATATATGTATATATATACTGTATATATGTGTGTGTATATATATGTGTGTTTATGGTTTCTTTATACTTCTGCTCCACTACATTAATTTGTTCAATTTAGTTACTAGTTATTTGACAGATTTTGATTATTAAAACAAAATATCAACTAATAAATGATGATGTATTATACATACACGTATATATATATATATACGTGTATATATATACTCCTATATATATTATTATAGAATAAACTACCATAGAACATATAAAGTCATTAAAATGAGCTCCATCTTTACCAGCTGCAACATTAAACTGATGAACAAATGAATAAATCAATAACTATATAATATTTATTATTCTACACAAGCAGTTCCTTTACTTTTGGTACTTTAAGTATATTTTGATAATAATACTTCTGTACTTTTACTTAAGCAACATTTTGAATACAGGACTGTGACTCATCACAGAGTATTTTACATTAGAGTATTAGTACTTTTACTCAGCAGAAGGATCGTAGTACTTCTAAGACCTGATGACATGAGAGTGAGACCTGATGACTTGAGAGTGAGGCCTGATGACTTGAGAGTGAGACCTGATGACATGAGAGTGAGACCTGATGACTTGAGAGTGAGACCTGATGACTTGAGAGTGAGGCCTGATGACTTGAGAGTGAGACCTGATGACATGAGAGTGAGACCTGATGACTTGAGAGTGAGACCTGATGTCATGAGAGTGAGACCTGATGACATGAGAGGGAGACCTGATGTCATGAGAGTGAGACCTGATTACATGAGAGTGAGACCTGATGTCATGAGAGTGAGACCTGATGACATGAGAGTGAGACCTGATGACATGAGAGGGAGACCTGATGTCATGAGAGTGAGACCTGATGACATGAGAGTGAGACCTGATGTCATGAGAGTGAGACCTGATGACATGAGAGTGAGACCTGATGACATGAGAGTGAGACCTGATGACTTGAGAGTGAGACCTGATGACATGAGAGTGAGACCTGATGACTTGAGAGTGAGACCTGATGTCATGAGAGTGAGACCTGATGACATGAAAGTGAGACCTGATGCCATGAGAGTAAGACCTGATGACATGAGAGTGAGACCTGATGACATGAAAGTGAGACCTGATGCCATGAGAGTAAGACCTGATGACTTGAGAGTGAGACCTGATGTCATGAGAGTGAGACCTGATGACATGAGAGTGAGACCTGATGACATGAGAGTGAGACCTGATGACATGAGAGTGAGACCTGATGACTTGAGAGTGAGACCTGATGACAGGAGAGTGAGACCTGATTCTCATCACACTGATTCACAGACGCAGCAGAATAATACAAACGGTCTTTAATTTAATCAGAAAATGTTTATTCTGCTGAAAAAGTGAGAGATTACGTCACTTTAATGATGTGCAGTGATGCAATGTGACTCAGGACGTTTACTCAAGAACTGCTCTCAAGTACAAAATAAAGGTACTTGTAGTTTACTAGAAAACTTCCGTTTTATGTTTCTGTATACTTAATATTGAAATATTGTATTTTTCAATAACTATATTTATCTGACAGCTTTAGAAACATCAGATATAAAAGTAAAACACTAACAGGGAACATTTTACTGCACTATCAATACTTTAACTGCATTTAGATGATAGTACTTACATACTTTTACTTCAGTAAGGTTTGAATACAGGACGTGTAGTGGAGTATTTTCAGTGATGTATTAGTACTTTTACTGCAGTTACGGATCTGAATACTTCTCATGGCTGCAGTTTGACAGCGTGCTTTAACACTATTTATGTTTATTTATCCTTCTTGTTTACAGCTCGTATTAAAGGGATGTGTACATGTGTGTACATGTGTGTACATGTGTGTACATGTGTGTACATGTGTGTACATATATTAGTAATGATGGTATCGCTCAGTGTACACTTCAATGAAAACCTATGACATTGATTTTCTGAAGAACCCTTGTGGAGGAAGAATATGTAGAATGAAGAAATACACAAAATATTGGGCAAAAAAAAGGAAGAAAAATAAAATGAAACTTGAATATTATAGAAATATTTACTCAAGTTAATTTGTTATTTTATGTAAAATGATGTGATATTAATAACATTGTTTGACCACCAGAGAGCAGCAGATACATTAAAACCTCCACTGATGCTGCAAGTACTGCAACTACTACTGCTACATGTAGTACTACTGCAACTACTACTGCTACATGTAGTACTACTGCAACTACTACTGCTACATGTAGTACTACTGCAACTACTACTGCTACATGTAGTACTACTGCAACTACTACTGCAACATGTAGTACTACTGCAACTACTACTGCAACATGTAGTACTACTGCAACTACTACTGCTACATGTAGTACTACTGCAACTACTACTGCAACATGTAGTACTACTGCAACTACTACTGCTACATGTAGTACTACTGCAACTACTACTGCTACATGTAGTACTACTGCAACTACTACTGCAACATGTAGTACTACTGCAACTACTACTGCTACATGTAGTACTACTGCAACTACTACTGCAACATGTAGTACTACTGCAACTACTACTGCAACATGTAGTACTACTGCAACTACTACTGCTACATGTAGTACTACTGCAACATGTAGTACTACTTCAACTACTACTGCAACATGTAGTACTACTGCAACTACTACTGCAACATGTAGTACTACTGCAACTACTACTGCTACATGTAGTACTACTGCAACATGTAGTACTACTGCAACTACTACTGCAACATGTAGTACTACTGCAACTACTACTGCTACATGTAGTACTACTGCAACTACTACTGCAACATGTAGTACTACTGCAACTACTACTGCTACATGTAGTACTACTGCAACTACTACTGCAACATGTAGTACTACTGCAACTACTACTGCTACATGTAGTACTACTGCAACTACTACTGCTACATGTTGTACTACTGCAACTACTACTGCAACATGTAGTACTACTGCAACTACTACTGCAACATGTAGTACTACGGCAACTACTACTGCTACATGTAGTACTACTGCAACTACTACTACTACATGTAGTACTACTGCAACTACTACTGCAACATGTAGTACTACTGCAACTACTACTACTACATGTAGTACTACTGCAACTACTACCGCAACATGTAGTACTACTGCAACTACTACCGCAACATGTAGTACTACTGCAACTACTACTACTACATGTAGTACTACTGCAACTACTACTGCAACTACTACTGCAACATGTAGTACTACTGCAACTACTACTACTACATGTAGTACTACTGCAACTACTACTGCTACATGTAGTACTACTGCAACTACTACCGCAACATGTAGTACTACTGCAACTACTACCGCAACATGTAGTACTACTGCAACTACTACCGCAACATGTAGTACTACTGCAACTACTACCGCAACATGTAGTACTACTGCAACTACTACTGCAACATTTGGTACTACTGCAACTACTACTACTACATGTAGTACTACTGCAACTACTACTGCAACTACTACTGCAACATGTAGTACTACTGCAACTACTACTACTACATGTAGTACTACTGCAACTACTACTGCAACTACTACTACTACATGTAGTACTACTGCAACTACTTCACAATAAAACCTCAGTGTCATTATAATAAAATCAACTCGTGTTTTATAATTTCACAGTTTTAACTTGAATAAAACCTTCTGGTTTGAACAAAAAGAGGTATAATATTATCAATTATAATAAATATCTGAGTCCCACAACTTCCAATGATTAAATATCTATAGAAAATACAATTTAATGACAGTAAATTAATTAACAATTCATGCAAAAAGACTAAATTAAACAACATAAAAAAGTAAACATGGATGTTTAGAAACATAAAATGAGGCGTTAAACGCAGAAATGCAACTATTGATCAGTTAGTTAGTCTAATTATAATAAAAACAATATAAATACAGTGTTTTCATTGATTTTATTTTGGGATAAAATAGTTTAAAAGAGTTTCTTGGTTGTTAAAACATATATATTTTGTCGTAAAACTTTATTGGGTCACACAGCTGAGAGCAGGACGAATATAAACAGTGAAACTATTTGATAAAACATGAGAGAAATAAAATAATATAATAATAAAACAGATATTAACGTCTCTTCCTGTCTGTCTGCTGCCAGCAGATGGAGGCAGAGACTTGAACACGACAGCAGCTTAAAATCAATTCTGGTGGACTCTGATTAATTTTTTTATATATAAGTACAACATATTGAAATATATTACTATCAGTCAAATGTTTACATCTGAAGTACATTTAGTATTTATGATATTTTGTCACAAACATACACACAGACATGTTTTTATCTCAGCAGACTGAACCAACATGATCCATGAATCATCTTAATAAAGTTATCAGATGTACACTACACACTGACTGGTGACATCACTGTGTGTGTGTGTGTGTGTGTGTGTGTGTGTGTGTGTGTGTGTGTGTGTGTGTGTGTTTGTGTGTGTGTTTGTGTGTGTGTGTGTGTGTGTGTGTGTGTGTGTTTGTGTGTGTGTTTGTGTGTGTGTGTGTGTCCATCTGCCTGCTGCAGGACTCTATAGAGATCAATAATTAAACACGGCTAATGGGCTGCGAGCTACAGCCTGGGACATCTGTCTGACTGTG
This sequence comes from Ophiodon elongatus, assembly GCA_016806645.1. Taxonomy (NCBI): domain Eukaryota; kingdom Metazoa; phylum Chordata; class Actinopteri; order Perciformes; family Hexagrammidae; genus Ophiodon; species Ophiodon elongatus. The sequence goes on along the minus strand of JACSYO010000925.1, from coordinate 4,696 downwards.
TGTGTGTGTGTGTGTGTGTGTGTGTGTGTGTCTGTGTGTGTGTGTGTGTGTGTGTGTGTGTGTGTGTGTGTGGCAGCCAGACTGAGCATGCTCAGTTCAGCTGTATCATAACGAGGTCAGAGGCTCAGTTTGACCTTTTGACCTCCAGAGACACGACATCCGCTGAGATGAAGTTTAAATATTAATGCTACTGATGTTCGTACTGGTGCTGATACTAATACCGTAGTCGTTGTACTATGATTTACATGATATATCTCAAAGCTCTTATGTTCCCAAACCTTTTATTGAATATTAACTGATATTAAGTTACTTTAAATGAACGTGTTTCATGTAAACAAAGGAGTTCACACAATGTTGACAGCTCTCTGCCTTTTCTTAGGAAACATGATGACGTATGTTTGTGGGCGGAGAACAGATGGAGGCAGAATAATCCTGTTAGTTAACATGTTAGTTAAAGCTGGATAGCAAGATTTGGCAAGCTAGTTAGCTAGAGATGGTTAGTTAGTTAGTTAACTTGTTCATATCTAGCGATGGTTAGTTAGTTAGCTTGTTAATATCTAGATATGGTTAATTAGTTAGCTTGTTCATCTCCAAAGCTGGTTAGTTAGCTAGTTAGCTTGTTCATCTCCAGAGCTGGTTAGTTAGTTATTTAGCTTGTTCATCTCTAGAGCTGGTTAGTTAGTTATTTAGCTTGTTCATCTCTAGAGCTGGTTAGTTAGCTAGTTAGCTTGTTCATCTCTAGAGCTGGTTAGTTAGCTAGTTAGCTTGTCTCTCCTCCCACCAAAGTCGTCTCCTAGCGACGAGGAGTGAGGCAGAGGAACCGTAGACCTAGCGCTCCCGCTGGCCACCGGCCTGCTGTTGGACTACATATCTGTTACCAGTGTAACAGGAAGCAGGGTGGAATTAGCGAGGTAGCTAAGTAGCTAGCCGTCCTTTACTTAGCTTGCTAACTCCACCATGCTTGGGTGCTACACCGGTAACAGCGGGCCATCTCTTCATTCATTAATAGTTCAACCTGGTGTTTGTGGTTCAAGGACTTTGCACTGCATCGAGTCCATTTAAAATAAAATACAGATTAAATGTTTTAATCAATATATATGATTAAACAAGATACAACATGTTAATCATTGAGTTTTAGAGGAGTTGGTTGGTGTGTTTTTGGCAAGGTTTTTGCTCACAGTCTTTATGCTAAGCTAAGCTAACCACATCCTGACCCTTGCTTTATACACACAGACGTGATATTAATATCTTACTCGCAGAAAAGCAGCAAATAGGCATGTTTTCCCAAATAAAAGTCAACTAATTCCTTTCATCTCCACCGCTGAGGGTAAACATGTCGAGCTAAATTTAGATTTGAACTGTTTGTTTTGCTCCTCAGGTCAGTCTGGAAACATTACACGGGCGTCCATGAAGCTCTGAGATGAACTCAGCAGCCCTTTTTTCTGTCACATGAACAGGAAGTTACCCTTTTGCCTCTTCCTGTTTCAAGTGCTCACTTTTCATTTCTTGGGCGCCTCGTATCGCTGCAGCTCACAACGTTTTCATACACTGATGTTAATCTTTCCACAGCTCTCGCTGTTTATCTAGTTTCCTTCTTATCAGTCGACTCTGAGTTGCAAACCTCAGACCTCACCTGCTGCCGCTTTCAATTTATGTGTCGTAGTTTCACAAAAAACACTTTCAGGGTTTTTGGAAAATACTAATTATTGTAAAGTTTGGAGAAGCAAACTTATGGCTGGAGGGCTGTCGGTTCGATTCCCAAACTGGCACAACAAAATATGATTTGTAAAGAGAAAGTGCTTCTCTCATTACCACCACTGAGGCGCCCTTGAGCAAGGCACTAAGAGGCTACAGTCATGCTAGCAGCTCTGTGAGGCTACTGAGGCAACACATATTTTTACTCGAGTACTCTACTTAAGTACATTTTGGAGGTACTTGTACTTGACTTGTGTATTTCCATTTCATGCAACTTTATTTATACTTCTACTCTACTACATGTCAAAGGTATAAATTGTACTTTTTACTTCACTTAATTTGTCTGATGACTTTCGTTACTTTGCATAAATCAACTAATATGATGACGATGTATTATTATATATATATAATATATAATATATATAATATATATTATGTATTATTATACATTAAACTACCAGCAGTATTTAAAGTCAATAAAATTAGTTTCACCTTTAAAGTGATGAAAACATTAATGTATCAATAATTAAGATACAATAATATATTATATATTATTCTGCATGAGTACTTTTACTTTTTTGTATATTTTGATGCTGATACTTTTAATTTTTTAAAGTAAAATAAAGACTTTTACTTGTATCAGAGTATTTCTACACTGTAGTATTATTACATGAACTAAAAACCCTGAGTACTTCCTCCACCTCGGCATGTTTAATGTTTACCATGTTCACCGTCTTAGTTCAGCGTGTTAGCATGCTAACATTAGCTCATTACCAGTAAATATATTTAGTTCTGCAGGTATTTGGACATAAACCAAAGTATTGGACACATTGACATGTTGACCTGATGATGGCGCTATGACGAAAAGTCAGAGGGTGTAGTTCCTCCAGCTGCCACTAGATGATAGTAATGAACCAGTTAGCGGAGAGCGCCTTTGAAGTGTTTTACGGGTTTTACCCGTCATTTGTTTTTATTTAAGTGGAGTCATGAAGTGGATGGTTTAACACCTTTATCTGACCAGACAACTAAATCCCCTGAGGAGTCACCTGAGTACAGACAGTGATACCCCCATGTTCAGGTTTGACAGGAATCACAGAGGATCGCCGGGTTTTAGCTTCAGGTCGCGGATTCTGTGTCTTTATGTAAATCTGTTTTAACGACTTTATTTTACAAGAATTCATTTTTCAAAACTTGGGGTCATAATTTTTTATGTCTCCCTCCAGGTCTTTTTTATTTTTATCTGGTACTCGTAAAAAAAAAACACACACACAGACTTAATACGGCAATTAGAAACATAAAAAAAACTTCATTGCATTGCAATCATTGCACAGAAAAGTGGATTACAAACATGATTAGTGGTACAAATACTCTGTAGTAACGGACTAAAAGGCTTCAATTACTACAAAGTAACGAGCAATAGAACTAGAGGCAGCATATTTGTAGTAGCTTGTGTAGTAGTAGTAGTATTTGTAGTAGTATTTGTTGGAACAGTTGTATGTGTAGTAAGTATAGTAGTAGAAGTTGCAGCAGCAGTAGTATTTGTAGAATGTATAGTATTAGTAGTTGCAGCAGCAGTAGTATTTTGTAGTATGTATAGTAGTATGTATAATAGTAGAAGTTGCAGCAGCAGTAGTATTTGCAGTAAGTATAGTAGTAGTAGTTGCAGCAGCAGTAGTATTTGTAGTATGTATAGTAGTAGTAGTTGCAGCAGCAGTAGTATTTGCAGTAAGTATAGTAGTAGTAGTTGCAGCAGCAGTAGTATTTGTAGTATAGTAGAGTTGCACAGCACAGTATTTGTAGTAAGTATAGTAGTAGTAGTTGCAGCAGCAGCAGTATTTGTAGTAAGTATAGTAGTAGTAGTTGCAGCAGCAGCAGTATTTGTAGTAAGTATAGTAGTAGTAGGTGCAGCAGCAGCAGTATTTGTAGTAAGTATAGTAGTAGTAGGTGCAGCAGCAGCAGTATTTGTAGTAAGTATAGTAGTAGTAGTTGCAGCAGCAGTAGTATTTGCTTCCACACTGGGACTCCACAGTGCCTTGCACAGCAGCACAGAGGCAGCAGCTGGTACTGCAGACGGCGGAGTGTTTTCAATGTTAGAGGAGGAGGAGGAGGAGAAGGAGAAGGAGGAGGAGGAAAAGGAGAAGGAGGAGGAGGAGAAGGAGAAGGAGGAGGAGGAGGAGAGGGAGGAGGAGGAGGAGGAGGAGCAGCCGGGTCCTTGAGCCTCTCGCTGTCTCAGCTTGTTCTTTCAAACAGAATTCCAGCAGTAAACGTGGAGCCTCGGGCTCCGGCCTCGTAAAGCCACAGAGACGCTTCAACAGCACCGAGCTGCTTCTGAGGCTCACATGCAGCACACACATGCATTACATGTAAAACATGCATTACATGTAAAACATGCATTACATGTAAAACATACATTACATGTAAAACATGCATTACATGTAAAACATGCATTACATATAAAACATACATTACATGTAAAACATACATTACATGTAAAACATACATTACATGTATAACATACATTACATGTAAAACATACATTACATGTAAAACATGCATTACATGTATAACATACATTACATGTAAAACATACATTACATGTATAACATACATTACATGTAAAACATACATTACATGTAAAACATGCATTACATGTAAAACATACATTACATGTAAAACATGCATTACATGTATAACATACATTACATGTAAAACATGCATTACATATAAAACATGCATTACATATAAAACATACATTACATGTAAAACATACATTACATGTAAAACATGCATTACATGTATAACATACATTACATGTAAAACATGCATTACATGTAAAACATACATTACATGTAAAACATGCATTACATGTAAAACATACATTACATGTAAAACATGCATTACATGTATAACATACGTTACATGTATAACATGCGTTACATGTATAACATACGTTACATGTATAACATACGTTACATGTATAACATACATTACATGTATAACA
>JACSYO010000924.1:30000-55000 GCA_016806645.1 Ophiodon elongatus | reverse complement strand
GTCGTGAAGGTCAGGAAGGTCAGGAAGGAAGGTCGTGAAGGTCAGGAAGGTCAGGAAGGAAGGTCGTGAAGGTCAGGAAGGTCAGGAAGGAAGGTCGTGAAGGTCAGGAAGGTCGTGAAGGTCGTGTTGTGTTTGGGCCAGCAGCTCACGGGGCAGAAACACAGTTCAAGAAGATGAGTTGTTTTAGCCTCTATTTGTTGACATGATAAGAATTCTGAATGATTTATGACCAGCTCCGGATGAACAGATGAATATTAAATATCAATATCAAAATGTTACGATATTTTATAGACGTTTTTTGAAATTTTATGAACCTTTATTATTTTTTATGACATTTTATTAACGTTAATTTCTATTAAATAATTAATAATTAATAGAAATGTTATGAAATGTTAATGAAATCTGTGAAATTTTATGAAATTTGTGAAATTTTATGAAATGACTTTTTGACATTACTTCATCAGTGTACCCCTCTCTGCCCCGCCCCCTTTACCCCCCCCCCCCGAGCCTCTGAAATTTGTGAAATTTAATTAAATTTAATTAAATTTAATGAAATTTGTGAAATTTTATGAATTTTTATGAAATTTTAAGGAAATTTTATGAAATTTTAAGGAAATTTTATGAAATTTTAAGGAAATTTTATGCAATTTTATGAAATTTTGACTTTCCACCTTTTCGACCTTTTACAAAATGTTATGACATTTTACGACTTTTTTGTAAAATGTTGTGACATTTTATAATTTTGTTTTGAAATTTTATGATTTATTATGATTTGTTATGATTTATTATGATTTGTTATGACATTTCACATTTTATGACTTTATGACATTACTTCATGAGGAAGTGTAGATCGCATTGCATCTAAAAAGGAAGGAGCACAATCTTTGACACAAAGTGAAGCAATCTGCCCCCTGCCCCCCCCCCCTGGCCCCTGCCCCCACCCCCACCCCCCCTTCCCCCCCCTCGGATCTGGACGTGGGTCCTGAGGTCCTGAGGACCTGGTCTCACCGGCGGGGGCTTGGCCACCACGCAGCAGCCCATCTTGTGCCAGAAGTCGCTCATGCCGACGCTCTGCCGGCTCTCTGCTGCCGCCCTGCAGGCCGGGGGAGGAGCTGCAGCCTGCGGGTAGTCCTGGGGCATTCAGACAAACACTGCTCCAGCAGCAACACCAAGAAAATCCCCAAAAAGAATCCCACCTCAGACCAGGAGGTGAAGGTCCAGAAATAAAAATGTTAACATCCAAACTGTGACGACAGCTTCAGGATCTGTGGAGACAGAAGAGAAACATTCATATTCATCTCCCGGACTTTCACCAGTATTATCGAAACTTTATTCATTTACTGACTGCGTTCACATCTGGAGGATCTGGTTTCTACTCGATTGTTGTTGTTTTCAATCGGAGACGCAAACTGTCCCTCAGCTACGAGACAAGTGGATCTCAGTGGAGTAATAAACAGAAGATGATACTGAAGCAGTGATTCTCAGCTGGTGGGTCGCGACCCACCAGCTGAGAATCACTAGTGGGTCGCGACCCACCAGCTGAGAATCACTAGTGGGTCGCGACCCACCAGCTGAGAATCACTAGTGGGTCGCGACCCACGGGCCTTTGCCTGGGCAAAACAAAAATTTGATTAAAATCTTTTTTTATTTATTTATTTATTTTTTATCCTGTGGTTTTATTTTGAAGGGGATGTTTTCCGCAGCGGAGTGTCGTCTATTCACTCTTTTGTTCCGGCTCTGGTTCCACTTGTTCTGCTCTGGTCCTCCATGTTTTCAGCAGCATTGCTGCTACGTTCCACTTTGTTTGAGCTTTTCACGGCGGCGGTGATTGACAGGTGATGACAGGTGATTGACAGGTGATGACAGGTGATTGACAGGTGATGACAGGGGGCGTGTGCCAGGTTGGGTCAAACCATCCTGATATGGGGGAGACTCTGGGTGTTTAGGATAATGAAATTGAATAGCCTACTGAATATACAATTCAGCTTATGAACTTACACTTATATTTTATTGACAATGTATTAAATAAATATTTTTAAAGGATTTTTGAGTCGATGCTAATTTTGAATATATATTTTTTTAAATCTTCACGTACCCCCGCCATTTTACAGCATAGAAGAACACCGTGACCCGCGACATTAGTTTTCTAATCAAACATGACTAAACGTAAGTACGACAATGTTCCTGGATTTGGGTCACGGCTCGTCATTAAGGGTGATGGTGGGTCCCCCAGCCAGACCAGTGGAGAACCACTGTACTAAAGGACTGGACTGATGTGGTCTCTCCTGGTTCAGGTCTGATCTGAGACCCAGAGAGACCTTTAAGTCTCGATACGTCTGAAGTGTCTTCTTAACGTCTTCATGTGGACATGTTTCTGTCCTCGTTTATGGTCTTTGATACGAGTCTGTCTCATCTCTGTTTAACGGAGGACATGTTGTCCCACCCCGTCCCTGGTCTGGGACCAGGGTCTCATATGAACCTGTCCCTGGTCTGGGACCAGGGTCTCATATGAACCTGTCCCTGGTCTGGGACCAGGGTCTCATATGAACCTGTCCCTGGTCTGGGACCAGGGTCTCCACCAGTCAGTCCACCAGTCAGTCCACCAGTCAGTCCACCAGTCTGTCTAACTCTGAAACATTTACATTGAGGTAAATAATGTGCTGGTAAATAAATAAATGAATGAATGAATAAATGAATAAATGAATAATTAAATGATCAAATTAAATATAAAATCTCCAAAACAATGTCCTCAGACTCTCACTTGGTCCTCACAACGATAGAAGAACAAGAACAGTCAACACAGTGAACACATTAAGTAGTATGACTAAACCCTGGGTGTGGCACACACACACACACACACACACACACACACACACACACACACACACACACACTCACAAAGGGTTAACTCTCCTCAGCAGATGAAAACAGAACAAGTCGTTTCACGTTTACGATCTTTTTTACTTTCAGGTGAAAATACTTCAAGTACTATTGTTCTACGTTGTACTACTACATCTCCTCTGTAGTAACCCAGTCATTGTACTAATACATCTCCTCTGTAGTAACCCAGTCGTTGTACTACATAAAGTACACAAGTATGTGTACTTTTACCACCGTCTCTTCCACCCGTACACATTAAACTTCCTCAGACTGACAGCAGGGCGGAGCGTACCATCTGGGGGAGAGGGGGGGGACACAGCTCCCCTTGTTTCTCCTCACACTGACATCATGGGACAAATATTCACACACACACACACACACACACACACACACACACACACACACACACACACACACACACACACACACACACACACACACACACACACACACACACACACACACGTACACACACACACACACACACACACACACACACACTCTCTCTCTCTCTCTTGGTCATGAGGTTTAAATAGACGCAGGAAGTTTAAACTGCTGCCGTCCTGTTAGACATGCACACACACGCACGCACACACACACACGCACGCATGCACACGCACGCACGCACGCACGCACGCACACACACACACACACACACACACACACACACACACACACACACACACACACAGGTTCTTCCTCTGGAGAGCAGGAACAACTCTTTGTGTTTTAAAGCTTCAGAGACGTTCTGAACGGACCAGTTGCATTGTGGGAAATGTAGGACGTAGTGTTACAAACAGAACCTTCATTTAAACTCTGATAATATGAAATATGAACCGTGTTGTCTCCTCCAGCATTCGTATACAAATATAATGTACTTCATAGATACATACGTTATTGTCACGTTATTAACGTGGATTTATTTATGACATAACTTGTAGTTATTTAAACCCAAACCACAGTTCAGCCTCCATTCTCTCCTCCTGCCTCATCACCTGTTAGCCACACCCCCTCATCACCTGTTAGCCACACCCCCTCATCACCTGTTAGCCACACCCCCTCATCACCTGTTAGCCACACCCCCTCATCACCTGTTAACCACACCCCCTCATCACCTGTTAGCCACACCCCCTCATCACCTGTTAGCCACACCCCCTCATCACCTGTTAACCACACCCCCTCATCACCTGTTAGCCACACCCCCTCATCACCTGTTAGCCACACCCCCTCATCACCTGTTAGCCACACCCACCTCATCACCTGTTAGCCACACCCACCTCATCACCTGTTAGCCACACCTCATCACCTGTTAGCCACACCCCCTCATCACCTGTTAGCCACACCCACCTCATCACCTGTTAGCCACACCTCATCACCTGTTAGCCACACCCCCTCATCACCTGTTAGCCACACCCACCTCATCACCTGTTAGCCACACCCACCTCATCACCTGTTAGCCACACCTCATCACCTGTTAGCCACACCCACCTCATCACCTGTTAGCCACACCCCCTCATCACCTGTTAGCCACACCCCCTCATCACCTGTTAGCCACACCCCCTCATCACCTGTTAGCCACACCCCCTCATCACCTGTTAACCACACCCCCTCATCACCTGTTAGCCACACCCCCTCATCACCTGTTAGCCACACCCCCTCATCACCTGTTCCACACCTCATCACCTGTTAGCCACACCCCCTCATCACCTGTTAGCCACACCCCCTCATCACCTGTTAGCCCACCCACCTCATCACCTGTTAGCCACCTCATCACCTGTTAGCCACACCCCTCACCTGTTAGCCACACCCACCTCATCACCTGTTAGCCACACCTCATCACCTGTTAGCCACACCCCCTCATCACCTGTTAGCCACACCCACCTCATCACCTGTTAGCCACACCTCATCACCTGTTAGCCACACCCCCTCATCACCTGTTAGCCACACCCACCTCATCACCTGTTAGCCACCACCTCATCACCTGTTAGCCACACCCCCTCATCACCTGTTAACCCACCTCATCACCTGTTAGCCACACCCCCTCATCACCTGTTAGCCACACCCACCTCATCACCTGTTAGCCACACCCACCTCATCACCTGTTAGCCACACCTCATCACCTGTTAGCCACACCCACCTCATCACCTGTTAGCCACACCCCCTCATCACCTGTTAGCCACACCCCCTCATCACCTGTTAGCCACACCCACCTCATCACCTGTTAGCCACACCCCCTCATCACCCGTTAGCTCTCTCTACTCTACTTCCTGTTCTCTTTACTCTACTTCCTGTTCTCTTTACTCTACTTCCTCTTCTCTCTACTCTACTTCCTGTTCAGAGTTTCACTTTTCAAAACTAAACACAGAGAAGAAGAAAAGACCTTCAGGAGTCACGTCCTCGAAAACTAAAAGGACAAATGTTACATGTAATATATATAAATACGTATATATATTATATAGGTTTCTTCCAGATATATATACATATATATATACATATATACATATATATATATATATATATGTATATATAATGAATATATAATGTACATAGAAGTGATTTTAAGTCAAAAATAAGAAAACAGTATTTTCATTTAACGTGTTTCTTCTGTTTTCTGTTAAAGGGTTTCAAGTGTTTTTAAATAGTTCTCAGTCTCTCGTGAGCTAAAGAAACAGTTTCATGTGTTTGTGTTCAGCACGGAGCTGGTTAGCTTAGCTTAGCATAAAGACTGGAAACGAAGGGAAACAGCTAGCGTGACGAGCGCGTTGTTTGTTTTGTGGAAATGTAAAAGTCACATGCTGGAACTAGTTTTCTGGACAAACAGCCGCGTATCCCTCCGCCAGCGCTTCGGTCCTGAGTGACATCACAGCAGGCACAGGGCTCACGTATTATAAATATAAGCAGATTATAGAACTGTGTTATCTTGTATTAAAGTGTTTGTATAAATGCATTTGGTTTGGCAGCAGAGCAGTGTGTGTGTGTGTGTGTGTGTGTGTGTGTGTGTGTGTGTGTGTGTGTGTGTGCGTGCGTGCGTGCGTGCGTGCGTGCGTGCGTGCGTGCGTGTGTGTGTGTGCGTGCGTGCGTGCGTGTGTGTGTGTGCGTGCGTGCGTGCGTGCGTGTGTGTGTGTGTGTGTGTGGACACACTGAGTCCAGCAGACTGGCTCTGGTCCAGGACTTCTTGGTCAAAGTGAAGATTCACACGCGGTCAACAGGTTCACATCACCGTGGCAACGGTACATAGGTTCACATCACCATGGCAACGGTACATATGTTCACATCACCATGGCAACGATACATAGGTTCACATCACCGTGGCAACAGTACATTCCCAACACGACAACAAGGTTCAGTCCAGAAACACTGAGTCAGGGAGAAAGTCCTGGAAACATCTGTTCAGCTCTCAGAGAGGTGAAGACCACCACCAGTCTGTACAGACCACCAGACCCCCACCGGTCTGTACAGACCGCCAGACCCCCACCGGTCTGTACAGACCGCCAGACCCCCACCGGTCTGTACAGACCTCCAGACCACCACCAGTCTGTACAGACCACCAGACCCCCACCGGTCTGTACAGACCGCCAGACCCCCACCGGTCTGTACAGACCTCCAGACCCCCACCGGTCTGTACAGACCTCCAGACCCCCACAAGTCTGCACAGACCACCAGACCCCCACAAGTCTGCACAGACCACCAGACCCCCACCGGTCTGTACAGACCGCCAGACCCCCACCAGTCTGTACAGACCACCAGACCCCCACCGGTCTGTACAGACCACCAGACCCCCACCGGTCTGTACAGACCGCCAGACCCCCACCGGTCTGTACAGACCGCCAGACCCCCGCCAGACCCCCGCCAGTCTGTACAGACCGCCAGACCCCCGCCAGACCCCCGCCAGTCTGTACAGACCGCCAGACCCCCACCGGTCTGTACAGAACTCCAGACCCCCACCAGTCTGTACAGACCGCCAGACCCCCACAAGTCTGCACAGACCACCAGACCCCCACTGGTCTGTACAGACCGCCAGACCCCGACCAGTCTGTACAGACCGCCAGACCCCCACCGGTCTGTACAGACCGCCAGACCCCAACAAGTCTGTACAGACCACCAGACCCCCACCGGTCTGTACATACCGCCATACCCCCACCGGTCTATACAGACCACCAGACCCCCACCGGTCTGTACAGACCGCCAGACCTGAACCAGTCTGTACAGACCGCCAGACCTGAACCAGCAGACTGAGCTGCTGTGGGGACCAGAGACATTAAGGAACACCAAGAAACACCAGGAAACTAACCAGAAACATTAAGAAAAATCAAGAGACCGTCCAGAGACTGTCCAGAGACTATCCAGAGACTATCTAGAGACAATCCAGAGACTATCTAGAGACTATCCAGAGACTATCTAGAGACAATCTAGAGACTATCTAGAGACAATCCAGAGACTATCTAGAGACTATCTAGAGACAATCCAGAGACTATCTAGAGACTATCTAGAGACAATCCAGAGACTATCTAGAGACTATCCAGAGACTATCCAGAGACTATCTAGAGACTATCTAGAGACTATCTAGAGACTATCTAGAGACTATCCAGAGACTATCTAGAGACTATCTAGAGACTATCTAGAGACTATCCAGAGACTATCTAGAGACTATCCAGAGACTATCTAGAGACTATCTGGAGACCGTCCAGAGACTATCTGGAGACCGATTGGTTTCCTCTTAAAGACACAGTAACGACATCATGATTAATTTCAGCCTCTTAAAGACACAGTAACGACATCATGATTAATTTCAGCCTCTTAAAGACACAGTAACGACATCATGAGCCACAGAGTCTCCCGTCCAATCCAAAGACAGCGAGACACAGTTCCCGCGTTTCCAACGGCCCGTGAACGCAGCGTACCATTCAGACACATCAAAGCCTCCGCTGACTCCAGACCTGTCGCTTGGCTCCACATCTGGAAAACACCACGTTTCCTGAAGCATTTTATCTGAATCGGTCCTGGTCTCAGCAGCGTTACTGACCTCTGACCTCTGACCTCCGGGCGGCTCGCTGGGATCTTTGGCATCAAAGAAGCTTCTTCTTTTAAAAATGTGTTTCTGCAGCAACAGATACTTTGTTCAAAGCTTCTCTTTAGATGGAGCTAACAGTTTCCCCCTGCCTCCAGTCATTGTGCTAAGCTAAGCTAACCACATCCTGAACTTTAACGTTCTGGACACAAAGTGATGAAACTCATTGTCCGACACACAGATTCAGTTGATGAGTAGAAGAAGAAGAAATTAAAAACTCCCTGAAGACTCAAAAACACGAACTAGCAGAGACGCTAACGAGCGGTGTCACAGTTTAAATGTATTATTATTATTATTATTCTGCCACCGACACATTCTGAGACCCTCCAGTCGATCCGGTGACCTTTGACTCACTTTGACCTCAGGAATCAGATCACAGAATATTACCGTTAACAGAAAACAGTGTCCAAAAAAAACTTAATTATCCCTCAATGTACACACATACATAATGTCTGGTTATTTCTTTCCTTTACAGATCAGAGGTGTGCTGGTGTATTACCTGGTTATTACATGTATTATAGTTGATGTCCGGGACCTCAATAAAAGCCCCAAAGTCCTCAGCTCCTTTAAAATGTCCTCTTGTGGTCCTGAGTCCTGGATGTGGGAGCAGAGTGAGCGCTCTGTCCTCTGAGAGGAGAGAATCACCAGGAGGGCCGACCGGAAGCGGTGCGTCGGCTGCAGGCTGCGGACTGAGACCAGAACCAGAACCAGCTCAGGTCCAGAGTCCTTCTGTGTGTCTGTGTGTGTGTGTAGGTCTCTCTCTCTCCCTCCCTCTCTCTCTTTGAGGTGTGGCTCCAACCAGGAAACACTGACAGATTTTCTCTCTGGACTTCATTTTCTCTCTTTTATTTTCCTGCAGCTTCCTGAGAGTTTCCGGTCCAACAGCTCCCCCTGCTGGCTCAGCACTGTATTATTATAATAATAATAATAATAATTATTATTATTATTATTATACTTATTTTTACTATTATTATTATTATTATTATTGTTACTATTATTGTTATTATTATTATTATCATTTTTGTTATTATTATTATTATTATTGTTAATATTGTTGTTGTTACTATTACTATTATGAGTATTATGATTGTGATGATGATTATCATTATTATTATTATTATTATGACTATTATTATTATATTTTAGGTATTTTAAATATATTTTTACAACACAAAAACAAAACAAACACAGAAAAAAGGAAAGGAAAATAAATAGTAAATAAGAAATGAAATATTGAATATAATACAACAAATATAAACCAAACTAATTTCAGCAAAGAGAGAAGCCAGAAAAAATACATTAACTAAAATAATATTTTAACGTTTTAATCGCGCTGTTTAAAAAGAGAAGGTATGTATATTATATATATATTTAATATATTATATATTTTATGTATTTTATATATTTTTATAAAATATTTTAAATCAATATAATTTAACAGCAGATAAAAACATGTTTTTATCTGCTGTTAAATTTCATGTTTTAATTTCATGTTTTAATTATTTAAAATGTTTAAATTATTGATTTGTCTCAAAATAGAGACAGGTGCGTGCGTGTGCGTGTGCGTGTGCGTGTGTGTGTTCGTGTGTGTGCTTGTGTGTGTGTGCCAGAAATATACCGAACATACCGGAAGTTTGCACGTCTTTCAAAATAAAAGCATACATTTTGAAGCTCCGTTCTTGTAGTAAATTATTTAACTTTGTCAGCTTCGTGTTCATAATTAATTTGAGTTAATATTAAAATAACAATAAAATATCAAGTCACACATTCATTCATTCATTTAACACAATGTTAAAAAAACAAAACCACAATAGATAATAATACAGTAGAACTGAAAATAAATTCTGTCTTTATTTTAATTTAAATATTAATTGTTGTTTTTACTTCCTCTTTTTAAAATGCATTTTAATATTTCAGATGCAATTTAAGTTGTCTGCTTTTTTCCTTTTTTGTAGGTGTTTTATTAATAAAGTTTTGTTGTTTTTATAATTATTATTACCTCATATTACATAATAATGTATTTATTATGTTTTATTTAATTATTGCTCTCTATGCTTATAGGGATCAGATAAGAAAGTTAAAATAACAACATTAAATATAATAATAACTTATAATATTAATTAAATATAATATTAACTTATAATATTACTTAAATATAATAATAAATTATTATATTAATTAAATATAATAATAACTTATAATATTAATTAAATATAATATTAACTTATAATATTAATTAAATATAATAGTAACTCATTGGTCACTGAGAAGGAGACTTTATGAAACAAAGGATTATACGGTCCTAGTACTTGAAACAGGGTTTAGGTCATAAATGACGTCATCAACTGAAGAAGAAGAAAAGTAAAAGCACGAACCTTCCCTCGGCCTTTATTTCGAAAGGTCAAACCGGAAGCCCCATGCTCATGCATGTGAGCTTGACGCAGGCGCAGAGCTCATTTCACCTGCTGCAGCAGAGGAGACGGGAACAAAAGAGCCGACAGAACCTTTATTCTCTCACCGGAAGCACGAAGGTAAAGAGCTTTGTGTCAGTTCTCACCTGCATTAATAACATTAATAACATTAATAACCCTCCAGGTGAATATTAACATGTAACCTAACTAACGGTCGCTCCTCGGTTTCACTCGGCTGTGTCATCGGCCAACGCCTCTGATCAATAACCTGATCAATAACCTGCATCCCCCTTTATACATGCATCAATAGATATATATCATATGTAATATATTAAATATATATAATATATAATTATAAAATATATATGATATATGATATATCATTATAAAATATATAATATATAATATATGTAACATACGTAATATAATGTATAATATTTAATATATAATATTAAATATATAATCTATGTAACATAATGTATAATGTATAATATATAATATATAAATAGATGAATATAAATGTAACTGATGCAGGCTGGGGCTGATGGAGGTTTGGGGTTTATTTCAGTCTGCAGTTGACGTCATGACCCAGTTTCTGTTTTAGACTCACTGGAAGAGTCTGAATAAATATAAATATAATAATAAATATATCTACGTGTTTAAATATGAATAAATATATCTACGTGTTTAAATATGAATAAATATATCTACGTGTTTAAATATGAATAAATATATCTACATGTTTAAATATGAATAAATATATCTACGTGTTTAAATATATATAATATATATATACATGACATCATGAAATCATGACATCACAGATCATCAGTGAGAGCTTTTAGGATTTTAAACATTTAATTAAAGTTATTTTGTTTGAACTCGTAAATAAAAACTGTTCTGAGTTCAGTTGAAGCTAAAAATAATAAGTTTAAAATAAACTGAAGCTGCATTCTATGGTTCACTGACCTCAGAGAGACAGACAGGCAGGGAGACAGGCAGGGAGACAGGGAGGGAGACAGGCAGGGAGACAGGGAGACAGGGAGGGAGACAGGCAGGGAGACAGGGAGACAGGGAGGGAGACAGGGAGGGAGACAGGGAGGGAGACAGGCAGGGAGACAGGGAGGGAGACAGGCAGGGAGACAGGGAGGGAGACAGGGAGGGAGACAGGGAGACAGGCAGGGAGACAGGGAGGGAGACAGGCAGGGAGACAGGGAGGGAGACAGGCAGGGAGACAGGGAGACAGGCAGGGAGACAGGGAGACAGGGAGACAGGGAGACAGGGAGGGAGACAGGGAGACAGGCAGGGAGACAGGGAGGGAGACAGGGAGACAGGCAGGGAGACAGGGAGGGAGGAGAAGGCGGGAAGGAGTACTACTGTGGTATTAGTATTTTTACAGAGAGGATGAGTAGTGAGATACCCCGATAGAGAGGCTGAGTAGTGAGATACCCCGATAGAGAGGCTGAGTAGTGAGATACCCCGATAGAGAGGCTGAGTAGTGAGATACCCCGATAGAGAGGCTGAGTAGTGAGATACCCCGATAGAGAGGCTGAGTAGTGAGATACCCCGATAGAGAGGCTGGTGATACGATAGAGAGGCTGAGTAGTGAGATACCCCGATAGAGAGGCCCATGGACTCTGTTCCCACCCCCATGCTCCTTCAGCCTCTCAGGGAGGATCTCATCCCCCCGGAGCCTCCAAGGAGCTGTTTGACTACCTTAGTGGCCTCCGCCAGGGGCCCCCAGGGATATTGGGAATATGGGTGCGACCCCCCCCCAGGGATATGGGTGCACCCTGTGTATGGATTAGGGTATGGGTCGCGGCCAGGGTATGGGTGACCCCAGGATATGGGTATGACCCCCCAAGATATGGGTGTGACCCCCCAGGGATATGGGTATAACCCCCCCAGGGATATGGGTGCAACCCCCCCAAGTCTTCAGGCGCTGCCTCCTCTCTTCAAAGTGCTCTTTCCACCGCCAGACGATGTCCCCCGTCCGGGTCAGCCCCCCCCTGCTTTCCTTCCTGAGCCGTCAGATGGTTTGCCAGAACCTCCTTGAGGCCTCTGAACTCCTCCCATGCCAGAGTTTTAGTCTCCGGTACCTCTCAGCTGCTTCAGGAGACCCCTGAGCCAACCAGACCCGAAAGGCCTCCTTCAGCTTGAGGGCTTCCCTCCCCCCCGGTGTCCACCACCGGGTTCTCGGGTTGTGACCTTCTGACCTCAGCTCCTAGCGGCCGCGTCCACAATAGAGGCTTTGAACATGGTCCACTGGGATTCCATGTCCCCAGCCTCCCTCTGGATGTGTGAGAAGTTCTTCCGGAGGAGTTGAAGACCTCCCGGACAGGATCCTCCTCCAGACGTTCCCAGTTCACCCTCACTACACTCCATCTGATCCACCTCACCACCAGGTGGGGATCAGGTGACCCTCTGCTCCTCTCTTCACCCGAGTGTCCAAGACATACGGAGATCAGATGATACGACTACAAAGTGGATCATTGATCTCCGGCCTCAGGTGTTCTGGTACCAGGTCCACTGATGATCCTCAGGTGTTCTGGTACCAGGTCCACTGATGATCCTCAGGTGTTCTGGTACCAGGTCCACTGATGATCCTCAGGTGTTCTGGTACCAGGTCCACTGATGAGCCTCAGGTGTTCTGGTACCAGGTCCACTGATGATCCTCAGGTGTTCTGGTACCAGGTCCACTGATGAGCCTCAGGTGTTCTGGTACCAGGTCCACTGATGAGCCTCCTCATGATCAACATGGTGTTCGTTATGGACAAACCGTGGCTACAGAAGTCCACCAGGAGACACCACTCGGTTCAGAGGGCCAGCCGTTCCTCCCGACCACCTCCAGGTTCCTCTTTCATCGCCCACGTGAGCCTTGAAGTCTCCAGGAGGACTATGGAGTCTCAGGAGGCCTTTCAGGACCTCCACGACTCCAAGAAGGCCGATACTCTGAACTGCTGCTGGTGCATGAGCACAACCAGTCAGAGCCTTCCTCCTGCAACCAGGGAGGCGACCCTCTGGTGCGCCTCTCACCCTGAACAAAGTCCAACCTGCTCCACCTCCTGCACCAGCTCCTCTATATCTAGCTGGTACCGCTCCACCTCCTGCACCAGCTCCTCTATATCTAGCTGGTACCGCTCCACCTCCTCCACCAGTAGTACTGTCTCTATGTTTTTATACCTTAATGTAGTCCTGTCCTTGTGTTTTTATACCTTGATGCAGTACTGTCCTTGTGTTTTTATACCTTGATGCAGTACTGTCCTTGTGTTTTTATACCTTGATGCAGTACTGTCCTTGTGTTTTTATACCTTGATGCAGTACTGTCCTTGTGTTTTTATACCTTGATGCAGTACTGCCCTTGTGTTTTTATACCTTGATGCAGCACTGCCCTTGTGTTTTTATACCTTGATGCAGCACTGCCCTTGTGTTTTTATACCTTGATGCAGTACTGCCCTTGTGTTTTTATACCTTGATGCAGTACTCGTCCCCTCAGACTGAAGCATGCAGAAGTCAAAGAGCCAGTACGAGGCCTTCCTCTTCTGGAGGCAGCCCCTCCCGGCCCTCGACCTGTCCGAGCTGGAGGTGCTCGGCCTGAGCGGCGCCCCGCCGGCCGACAGCGTCCAAGGAAAGGACAAGTCGTCCCTAAGGACTCAGAAAGAGGAGGTGAGGAGACGAACATCTCTCCTCTCTGATGAGACCACATTTCATTTCAACTTAACTAACCTTCAAGAAGTGGAGAGTTCTGATCTTTGTCCTTTAATATTCTGTCTGTCTGTCTCTCTCCCTGTCTGTCTGTCTGCCTGCCTGTCTGTCTCCCTGTCTGTCTGTCTGCCTGCCTGTCTGTCTCCCTGTCTGTCTGTCTGTCTGTCTGCCTGCCTGCCTGTCTGCCTGCCTGTCTGTCTCCCTGTCTGTCTGTCTGCCTGCCTGCCTGTTTGTCTGTCTGTCTGTCTGTCTGTCTGTCTCCCTGTCTCTCTCTCTCCCTGTCTGTCTGCCTGTCTGTCTGTCTCCCTGTCTCCCTGTCTGTCTCTCTTCCTGTCTGTCTCTCTCCCTGTCTGTCTGCCTGTCTCTCTCCCTGCCTGTCTCCCTGCCTGTCTGTCTGCCTGTCTCTCTCCCTGCCTGTCTCCCTGCCTGTCTGTCTGCCTGTTTCTCTCCCTGCCTCTCTCCCTGCCTGTCTGTCTGCCTGTCTGTCTGCAGGGTGAGATGACTGAGTTTTCCTCTTTTAATTATTGGAGAGCTCCGATCGCCGACGTGGACGCTCTGCTGGCCGACCTCAACCTGCTGCTCTGAAACACAGCGCTCCATCACCTGACCTCTGACCCCAGATCAGCCTCACGCCCCCTGACCTCTGACCCCAGATCAGCCTCACGCCCCCTGACCTCTGAGCCCAGATCAGCCTCACGCCCCCTGACCTCTGACCAGCCTCACACCCCCTGACCTCTGACCCCAGATCAGCCTCACGCCCCCTGACCTCTGACCAGCCTCACACCCCCTGACCTCTGACCAGCCTCACGCCCCCTGACCTCTGACCCCAGATCAGCCTCACGCCCCCTTACCTCTGACCAGCCTCACGCCCCCTGACCTCTGACCCCAGATCAGCTCACACCCCCGCCTCTGATCACCCTCCCCTGACCTCTGACCCCAGATCCAGCCCTGACCTCTGACCCCAGATCAGCCTCACGCCCCACCTCTGACCCCAGATCAGCCTCACGCCCCCTGATCACCCTCACGCCCCCTGACCTCTGACCCCAGATCAGCCTCCCCTCCTGACCCCAGACCTCCTGACCTCTGATCAGCCTCACCCCCTGACCTCTGACCCCAGCCTCACGCCCCTGACCTCTGATCAGCCTCCCCCCTGACCAGCCTCACGCCCCCTGACCTCTGACCCCAGATCAGCCTCACGCCCCCTTACCTCTGACCCCAGATCAGCCTCACGCCCCCTGACCTCTGATCAGCCTCACACCCCCTGACCTCTGACCCCAGATCAGCCTCACGCCCCCTGACCTCTGATCAGCCTCATGCCCCCTGACCAGCCTCACACCCCCTGACCTCTGACCCCAGACCAGCCTCACGCCCCCTGACCTCTGACCCCAGATCAGCCTCACGCCCCCTGACTTCTGACCCCAGACCAGCCTCACGACCCCTGACCTCTGACCCCAGCCCAGCCTCACGACCCCTGACCTCTGACCCCTGACCCGGCCCTCAGGCTGCAGATGATCCTGGTCAGATTGAACTCCACAGCTTTGTGTCTGAACTTTATTTATTTACCAGCTGACTTGAGATCTGTTGTAACCAGGAGTCTGTATCACAACGGGAGTCTTAACTATAGATAGAATAAATATAACTAGCATAAATATAATAACTAGAATAATTATAATAAATATTAGTAAAAATAAAATTACAATTATTATAATTATTATTGATTATTATAATGATTATAATTATTATGATAATCAGTTATAAATGAATCCCGTTGTGTTAAATGTGACCAGCTGATGAAACCGAGTCAAACTCAGTGTGTGATACAGACCTGAACCCAGACCTGGTCCCAGACCTGGTCCCAGACCTGAACCCAGACCTGAACCCAGACCTGGTCCCAGACCTGGTCCCAGACCTGAACCCAGACCTGGTCCCAGACCTGGTCCCAGACCTGAACCCAGACCTAAACCCAGACCTGGTCCCAGACCTGAACCCATACCTGAACCCAGACCTGGTCCCAGACCTGAACCCAGACCTGAACCCAGACCAGAACCCAGACCTGGTCCCAGACCTGAACCCAGACCTGCTCTCAGACCTGGTCCAGCCCTGGTCCCCTCTGTAGAGTCAGGTTCTGGACAGAACAGAACCTTCTGATCTCCTCCTGGTCACATGATGTCCTGGTCACATGGCTCCTTGGTCACATGACGTCCTGGTCACATGATGTCCTGGTCACATGATGTCCTGGTCACATGGCTCCTTGGTCACATGACGTCCTGGTCACATGATGTCCTGGTCACATGGCTCCTTGGTCACATGACGTCCTGGTCACATGATGTCCTGGTCACATGACGTCCTGGTCACATGATGTCCTGGTCACATGACTCTGTGGTCACATGGCTCTCTGGTCACATGATGTCCTGGTCACATGGCTCTCTCGTCACATGATGTCCTGGTCACATGACTCTGTGGTCACATGACTCTGTGGTCACATGATGTCCTGGTCACATGGCTCTCTGGTCACATGATGTCCTGGTCACATGACTCTCTGGTCACATGATGTCCTGGTCACATGGCTCTCTGGTCACATGATGTCCTGGTCACATGGCTCTCTGGTCACATGACGTCCTGGTCACATGACTCTCTGGTCACATGGCTCTCTGGTCACATGATGTCCTGGTCACATGGCTCTCTGGTCACATGGCTCTCTGGTCACATGACTCTCTGGTCACATGATGCCCTGGTCACATGGCTCTCTGGTCACATGGCTCTCTGGTCACATGACTCTCTGGTCACATGGCTCTCTGGTCACATGGCTCTCTGGTCACATGATGTCCTGGTCACATGGCTCTCTGGTCACATGATGTCCTGGTCACATGGCTCTCTGGTCACATGATGTCCTGGTCACATGGCTCTCCCTGAGACTGAAGTTCTGATCGTTTCCATTCGTGCCTTTTGGTTTCTTTCACCCTCAGCTGCTTATTAAGTTTTATTTATTACTTTATTTATTTATGTATTTCTCATGTTGTTTTTCTTAGAACTGGATCCAGCAGAAGAAACACTGCAGCTCCTCTTGTCAGAATGTAAACGCAAATAAACATTAATGTTTATTAATAAACACTTTCACTGGCTCTCTGTTTATTATTTATTAAACATTAATGTCCACTTTCACTGGCTCCATGTTATCTATTTATTATTATTTACATGAATCACAAGATGAAACTGGTTCTTAAATAAAAATACTTAACATCTCTTTATATTTATTGGTTAGTTTCAACATGTTTGTGTGTAAATAATATTAATAAACACAGATGTAGATGTTTACAACAACAAGACAACATGTTTGTTTACATGATGCGTTCAGGGTCAGAAGCTGATTCAGGAACCTTGAGCTCTTATTGAGGTTTAAAAACATCAAGAGATTAATTTAGTGATAATAAAGTTTTCTCTTCAACCTCAAATATATATATTAAATCTTTCTTTGTATTCAAGGACGTTTTTTACAGAAGACAAAAGTTATTCTACGAAACGGAACAAATAATTATTTAAACAGATGAAATAAAACCCACCAACACAAGCTTTTATATTTATATACGTTTAAATCACCAATAAAATAATATTATTAACAAGAAATTCATCTTGTTTGTCCTCCACATTAATTCAATACTGATTCATATATTTAGTTTTTATTTATTTAAAAAGAAATTCAGAAAACAAACTGTGTGAAAGAGAATGTCATCTTCTGGGAACATTGACAACGACGTTCACATATTTTATGTTTTACAAATCAATTATATATATATATATAAAAAAGATATATATATATATATATCAGATATAGTAGATATAAAAATGAATTGATTAAAATGTGAATAAAAGAGGAAGAACAAATGTTTTGGGCTAGTTAATTACACACACATGAACAATAAAATAATAATAAAAAGCTCGTTAAGTCGAAGCACCGTGTATATATATATATATATATATATATATATATATATATATATATATATATATATAAAAAAATATATATATATATATATATATAAATAAATAAATATATATATATATAAATAAATATATATAAATATATATATATATATATATAAAAAATATATATATAAATATATATATATATATATATATATATATATATATATATATATATATATATCAGATATAGTAGATATAAAAATGAATTGATTAAAATGTGGATAAAAGAGGAAGAACAAATGTTTTGGGCTAGTTAATTACACACACATGAACAATAAAATAATAATAAAAAGCTCGTTAAGTCGAAGCACCGTTTAAAATGGCGGACACGTTTCCATGATCTCAGATGTGAGTGCGCAGCCGCAGTGCGCAGGTCCCTCGGCTGACCTGAGGTCCGCCTCCGCCTCCGCGGTTTCCCGCCTTCGGGCCGTGGCTCCGCTCGCGCTGACCTGAGGTCTGCTCGTGCGGGCGATACAAGCCCCGCCCACAGGAGGTTAAACTCACTCCGCTTCCTCCTCCGGTGTCGCGAGCCGCCATTTTTGTACCAGGAACCAAAAAAAACACAAAAATACCCATTTTTTAAAAGCCCGTTGTCGGCAGGTGAGCCACCTGAGAGCCCAAGTCACGCCAGGGGACGTAACCTCGCGAGCGTCTACGAGAAGAAGAAGGGGAAACCCGCCGCAAGGTAACGCGCTAACAGCCTGCGTGCTAACAGGCTAACGGCGCTACATCTCACTTCCGGTCCAGACTTTCACAATAAAATCCCGACTGACGAAACGTTCTCATTCAGTCGTCACTACTTTATAAAAAACGTTATTTATCATTAAATAATCAACGTTGAATACAGCACAAAGCGTGACTTTAAGACGAGGGATTCAAATTTTACTTTATTCTTTAACGTTAAATAAATCGTCTCTCACACAAACACGCAGCTCAAAGTACTTTACTTTGAAGAAAACAGGAGGAAAATATCTAATTTTCCAAGATTTTAAAATCACAATTAAGAAACAATTGAATGTTAAACAATAAATAAAGACGAATATAAAAGAATAAACGTTTAAAACCCACTTTATGTGAATTATTTCGTCGCCTAACGCTCTTATGTTGAAGGCGACCTCCACAACATCCGGTTCCGCCGCTCGGTAAACAGCCCAAGAGAGAAAGCAGCTCCTCGTCGCGGAGTGATACGCGCGCGGAGAGCCGCGTCTCACACACACACACGGGCGCGCGCGGAGGGATCTGTTCTGCTCGTCGGGGTCGCGCGCTAACGTTAGCTTAGCTGGGAGCTCGTGCCACACACCGGAACGCGGTAAGTCGCTTCTCTCCGTGCTCCGACCGGACGAACCGGGAGCCGTCTCCGTCCGCAGGTGTGGAGGTGTGAGGTCGTTTTAATGTGAAGCTGCACGAGGCGCGTCGCGCGGTGGTACCGACGGCGCGCGCTCGCTAACCGGATGTGGAAGTAGTTTTTTCTCTCGCGTGTAAAAGAGGAGCTTTCTGTCCGACTTCCTCCGGAAAACACACGACTTAACGCGGCTCGGTTTCCTGTCCGCGGCCGGTGCTCGTGCTTCTCCCGGTGCTCGTGCCCCCTCCGGTGGGGTCGGTGGACACCGAGAGAGGAGACGCGGCACGTGGCGGACTCTTTCTGCGTGACATGGCTCCTCGGCCGCGGGGAGGAAAGCTCGTCCCGCTCCGTTGGGTCTCGTGAGAAGCCACCGGGTCCATTATCGGACAGCTAGCGTCCGGCTAACTCGGCTAGCTGTGGCTACTTTCCCATTAAAGGAAACCATTGTTCCCAGTTAGACACGTCAATGAGCCCATAGAGGCCGTCCAGTACAATACTACTACCACACTGTAAAATACTGCTACCACACTGTCAAATACTACTACCACACTGTATAATATTACTACCATACTACTACCGCACTGTATAATACTACTACCACACTGTAAAATACTACTACCACACTGTAAAATACTACTACCACACTGTAAAATACTGCTACCACACTGTGAAATACTACTACCACACTGTATAATATTACTACCATATTACTACTGCACTGTAAAATACTGCTACCACACTGTAAAATACTACTACCACACTGTAAAGTACTGCTACCGCACTGTAAAGTACTGCTACCACATGTATAATACTGCTACCACACTGTAAAATACTACTACCACACTGTAAAGTACTGCTACCACACTGTAAAATACTACTACCACACTGTAAAATACTGCTACCACACTGTAAAATACTGCTACTGCTACCACACTGTATAATACTACCATACTACTACCACACTGTATAATACTGCTACCACACTGTAAAATACTGCTACTACTACCACACTGTATAATACTACCATACTGCTACCACACTGTATAATACTGCTACCACACTGTAAAATACTGCTACCACACTGTAAAGTACTGCTACCACACTGTAAAATACTGCTACTGCTACCACACTGTAAAATACTGCTACTGCTACCACACTGTAAAATACTGCTACTGCTACCACACTGTATAATACTGCTACCACACTGTAAAATACTGCTACCACACTGTAAAGTACTGCTACCACACTGTATAATACTACCATACTACTACCACACTGTAAAATACTGCTACCACACTGTATAATACTACCATACTACTACCACACTGTATAATACTACCATACTACTACCACACTGTATAATACTGCTACCACACTGTATAATACTACCATACTACTACCACACTGTAAAGTACTGCTACCACACTGTATAATACTACCATACTACTACCACACTGTAAAGTACTGCTACCACACTGTATAATACTACCATACTACTACAACTGTAAAGTACTGCTACCACACTGTATAATACTACCATACTACTACCACACTGTATAATACTGCTACCACACTGTATAATACTACCATACTACTACCACACTGTAAAATACTGCTACCACACTGTATAACACTACCATACTACTACCACACTGTATAACACTACCATACTACTACCACACTGTAAAGTACTACTACCACACTGTATAATACTGCTACCACACTGTATAATACTACCATACTACTACCACACTGTAAAGTACTGCTACCACACTATAAACTACTACTATACTGCTACCACACTGAAAAAGTACTCTGGTAAAAGTACTAGTACCACACTAAGGATTCATTTGATGTTAAATTTACCGTGAAAGTAAAAACGTGAGAAACAAGTTTTGTGTTTGTGTGAAGCTGCAGAGACGTTTTGTTTGTGAAGACGCATTCAAGGACACAAATAAATGTACTTGTGTATATATATGTATATTTCTATGTATATTTCCATTGAACTGTCAGATGTCGCTGGTGGACCTGGGGAAGCGTCTGCTGGAGGCGGCTCGTAAAGGTCAAGACGATGAGGTCCGGAACCTGATGGCCAATGGGGCGCCGTTCACCACCGACTGGGTGAGCGCTCCATCCCGTCTCCATGGCGACGTCATCTGTACATTGTTATTGTGGTAACCAACGGAGTGTCCCCCGTGTGTCCCGTAGTTGGGGACGTCCCCGCTCCACCTGGCCGCTCAGCACGGTCACTACTCCACCGCCGACGTCCTGCTGAGAGCCGGCGTCAGCAGGGACGCCCGCACCAAGGTGGACCGCACGCCGCTGCACATGGCGGCCGCCGAGGGCCACACGGTCATCGTGGAGCTGCTGGTCCGGGTGAGGATGACCTCTGACCTCTGGCCCGTCAGCTGTCTCACCGTTAGAGACGTTACTCGGTTACATTTAGTGCTTCATAATCTGAAGGAAAGAGTTTATTAAATCCATCCTTTAAAATGTCTAATTATCATATAAAAGTAAATAATAAGATAGAAGTTTATTGTATCAGTTGAAGTACAAAGAAAAAGAGTACAAATATATAAAGATGCTACGTTTTGATAAATATAACAAACTGACATGAAACAGTGAAAATGTAAATATGTCTTTATTCTATATTATAATATATAATTATTTTATAATATAATATAATCATATAATATATTATTCTATTCTAATATATTCTATCATATTAGGAGCCGGTTGTCATAGAGCTAAAGTTCAGACCGTTACTCTTCTTGTATATAGATAGATTTCTGAAACATAAAGCCGACCTGAGTGTAACGCTGGTGACTTTCAGAGCGGCGCCGACATCAACGCCAAAGACATGCTGAAGATGACGGCGCTGCACTGGGCGGCGCAGCACGCTCACCACGGCGTCGCCGAGACGCTCATCAAACACGGCGCCGACGTGCACACGCTCAGCAAGTTCGACAAGACGCCGTTCGACATCGCCGTCGACGTCCAGAACACCGAGCTGATGCTGCTGCTGCAGGTGAGGCCGTTGACCTTTGACCTCTGGGTCGGCCGGGGTGTTCTTTCTCATCTTAAATGTGTCTTGATTTATTGGATTTTATTAGCTGGTTTACAAAATGAACTAATGACTTGACCTAAAGACTTATTATTTTTACAACAAAATAATTATTTTATTTGTAGGATAAAATAAAATAAATATATATATATATATTAGAATAATATATTACAATATAAAATAATTGTATTTGTAGGTTAAAATAAAATAATGTTATTAATAATAAATATATATATTAGAATAATATATTACAATATAACATTTTATATGTAGGTTAAAATAAAATAATTAATAATAACTATATATATTAGAATAATATATTACAATATAACATTTTATTTGTAGGTTAAAATAAAATAATGTTATTAATAATAAATATATATAGTAGAATAATATATTACAATATAAAATAATTTTATTTGTATGTTTTTATCGATATTGTTGCTTGTTTTCTAAATATATGTAATAATCTTGTTGGAGACCTTTTTCACCTTCAGCTTTTTTATTTCATACAGTTGGATACGTTCTGCTTATTATTTACATATTTTACTGGCGTGGTGTTCGGTTCACTTCCTTATGATACTCTTATCAGTTCTTCCTCAATGAGAGAGATGATTATTAATGTTTCCGTGTGGTCGTACGTTCCTCCCCCCCCACACCCCTCCACCCCCCACGCCCACCCCCACCCCCACCCCACCCCACCCCACCCCCACCCAGGAGGGCATGCAGAACCAGGTGAACATGAACCAGGTGAACATCAACCAGGTGAGCATGAACGTGGAGACCAGCTCCACCAACCAGCCGCAGTTCATCATCCAGGGCATCCCCGGCATCCAGGGCGGGGTGGTGAACCTCGCCGAGCTGCTCAACAAAGCCAACGCAGGTTCGATCCCCCGCCGGCACGCAGCCCGACCCTCTCAATGGCGCCCGCCGCCGCCGGCCCCCACGCTAACGCTTGTGTTCCTGCAGGCGACTCGGAGGAAAACATGGCCGCCAGCGCCCTGGACTCCAACATCCAGCACGCCACCGTGGTCAACGAGGGGGGGCAGAGGGTCATCACCATAGTAACGGACCAGCACGGCAACCTGCAGACCACGGGGGGGATGGCGCCCCCCTTCTTCGTCACCATGCAGCACGGGCAGCAGAGTACGTATATATATATATATTATATACACATGTATATAATAGATGTATATTATATACACATGTATATTATAGATGTATATTATATACACACGTATATAATAGATGTATATTATATACACATGTATATTATAGATGTATATTATATACACACGTATATAATAGATGTATATTATATACACATGTATATTATAGATGTATATTATATACACACGTATATAATAGATGTATATTATATACACATGTATATTATAGATGTATATTATATACACACGTATATAATAGATGTATATTATATACACATGTATATTATAGATGTATATTATATACACACGTATATAAAGATGTATATTATATACACACGTATATTATAGATGTATATTATATACACATGTATATTATATACAGATGTATATTATAGATGTATATTATATACACACGTATATAATAGATGTATATTATATACAGATGTATATAATAGATGTTATTATATAGATGTATATTATATACAGATGTATATTATAGATGTATATTATATACACAGATATAATAGATGTATATTATATACAGATGTATATAATAGATGTATATTATATACAGATGTTATGATGTATATTATATACAGATGTATATTATAGATGTATATTATAGATGTATATTATATACAGATGTATATTATAGATGTATATTATATACAGATGTATATTATATACAGATGTATATTATAGATGTATATTATATACAGATGTATATTATATACAGATGTATATTATAGATGTATATTATATACAGATGTATATATAGATGTATATTATATACAGATGTATATACAGATGTATATTATATACAGATGTATATTATAGATGTATATTATAGATGTATATTATATACAGATGTATATTATAGATGTATATTATATACAGATGTATATTATATACAGATGTATATTATAGATGTATATTATAGATGTATATTATATACAGATGTATATTATATACAGATGTATATTATATACAGATGTATATTATAGATGTATATTATAGATGTATATTATAGATGTGTATTATAGATGTATATTATAGATGTATATTATAGATGTATATTATATACAGATGTATATTATATACAGACGTATATTATAGATGTATATTATAGATGTGTATATAATCTGTGTGTGTGTTGCAGTGCTGGCTGTGCCGGCCAACGCTGTGACGGAGGAGGTGGTGACGGAGGAGCCTCAGGCTCCGCCCACCAGGAAGAGGAAGCTGGAGGTGAACAACCACAGTGACGTTGGAGAGACGGTGAGGAAACACCTGAGCCCAGAACTGTTCAGGAGCTTTACTGGACAACAACAACAACAACCACAACAACCACCACAACCACAACAACCACAACCACAACAA
>JACSYO010000924.1:5000-27500 GCA_016806645.1 Ophiodon elongatus | reverse complement strand
AGGAGGAACATAATTAACAAAATCAAAATAACAGCACGGGTTTTTGGGAAGACGTCCCCCCCTGAGGTCAGCCATGTCTGTTCCCTGGACATAGCTTTAACGCACCATTTTGCTTCCCCAGGCCACCCCGAGTGAGCGATTATGAAGATCACTAAACCCGATACTCATGCAGCAGGAATCAAGACTCAGTTTCACACTTTCCTCCTGTTTATTTTTTTTGTTTTTTTGGGGAACACAGATGGTTGAACCCATTGATATCCCTTTTATATCCGTCATGTTCCTTTTTTGTCAGTGGGTTGTTCATCTGATGCCTTCATAACTCTAAAGTCTTGATAAATTGGGGCCACGTTAAACCTTCTTGAAACCCGGCTACTCAAACCTCGGTGTAGCTCGCACCATTTTGCTTCCCCAAAAGAGCACAGGCGTCTTTTTCCAGGTTTCTTCGGACACTAAAAGAACTCCCTCTGAACTGCTTCCCCACTTTTCCATTTGATGTTTTCGTTGTTTATAAAGGGTTTTGTTTTGGGATCTGATGTCATCATGTTGAAGAACAAAAGGGGGCGGGGACACCAAACGGAGCCGTCTGCGAAGCAAAGGGAACCATGTCTTTAGTTCGGTTGCTTCTCAGCGAGGCGATTAATGTCTGAACGTAGAAAAACTCTTCATTCCCGGACTGAACCACCGAGCTGCAACTCGTTAATGTTCTGCATCAAGTCTTTTAGTTTCCGCTTCACACGTCCAAGAAAGCCAGAGCGAAGCGGGTGATTCTGATCCCTCCAGGGACCCGCGGGGTGATTCTGATCCCTCCAGGGACCCGCGGGGTGATTCTGATCCCTTCAGGGACCCGCGGGGTGATTCTGATCCCTCCAGGGACCCGCGGGGTGATTCTGATCCCTTCAGGGACCCGCGGGGTGATTCTGATCCCTTCTGAGTGGAGGAGGTCTCCAGAGACCTTCTCAGGACGTCTGTTTTTACCCCTTAAATCACACATCTACATTCCTGCTTCGACCCGCTTCCTCCCCGCTTCGGGTTCCCCTGAAAGGAGTGGAAGCGGGTCGGGACCCCGCGTCCCGCCTCACTTCCTTCGTTTGAGTTGAGTACGATAGTTATTTTTATAAGCTCAGCAAAGCCAACCTTTTCTATGTACATATAAAGTTGTATTTTTGTAACTGTACCTGAATGCTTCACCGTGATGATGGTGATGATGATGGTGATGATGATGGTGATGATGATGGTGATGATGATGATGATGATGGTAATGATGATGATGGTGATGATGATGATGATGATGGTGGTGATGGTGATGATGATGATGATGGTGATGATGGTGGTGGTGATGGTGATGATGATGATGATGGTGATGATGATGGTGATGATGGTGATGATGATGGTGGTGATGATGGTGATGATGGTGATGATGGTGATGATGATGGTGATGATGATGGTGGCTGCATTGGTAAATCTGAAATATAAACACTTGCTTTTTTTTTAACTTTCTTGTGTTTTTGATGCGTTTGAATCCTCGTGGCACAACAACAGGAACACAACCCTCGTCAGGACTCATTAGTAGTTGTTGTTGTTGTTGTTTTCTATAAATAGCTTTCAGCTGGTGAAAAGACACCAGATTTAACGGTTAACTTTGGACTCCAAATGTTTACTATTATTATTTTCTTCTTTTTAAATGGAATAAATCCAACATATTATTGTCCCAGTGAGTGAAGGCGGGTTGATTCCATTAAAGAGGTTCGGCTCAAAGTCGCGTTTGTCTCAAACTTGTGACCTTGAGGCCAAAATAACCGGGTTGAAAGCTCCGGAACAGCTGCTAAAGGGACCTGTTGTTTATCTACGGCTGTCTGAGGTCAACAAGGAACGCGGATTCATTTACTTCATTTACAACACGGGAAATGTTCTTTATTTACCATAAATAACATGATGTTTCCGTAATCAGATTATAAATTAGTTTGTAATCTGATAATCTGACTGTTCTTTCATTTCCAGAGCTTTCGCCCACATTGTGCCGTCTGCCGGTATATATTAACATCACTGAGGAGAGAAGGTTTGAAAGCAGTAAGTGGACCTTTGAGTTGTTACTTCTTTAGTCAAACGTTGAGTCGGAGCTTTCCATCGCACCACACTGTCTTCCTCTGCTGGAGACCACTTAAGTCCACTGAGAGCTCAGTAAAGGGACCCTTACACTTAAATAGTGACAAATGTATTTCATATTTAATTGAAAATGATTAGATCGATGAGTCAAAGTAGTGAAATAATTAATTTACTGGTTATAGTTTATTATTAGTTCCAATCTGGAAAGTTCTTTTATATTTCCTTTAGATGTACTCAAAGTAAAAGTACCTCTAAAGTAGCTAGATATGAAAGTACAAGTACCTCTAAAGTAGCTAGATATGAAAGTACAAGTACCTCTAAAGTAGCTGGATATGGAAGTACAAGTACCTCTAAAGTAGCTGGATATGGAAGTACAAGTACCTCTAAAGTAGCTGGATATGGAAGTACAAGTACCTCTAAAGTAGCCGGATATGGAAGTACACAAAGTACAAGTACCTCAAAATTGTCCTCGTACTTGAGTAAATGTACTCAGTTACAAGAGTATTTTGTTTATTTTCTCGGTATTTTGTTGGTTTTCTGTCTCTATTCTCACATGGATGAGTGTCTACTGTTGCTACCAGTAACGTTCGGATATTTCTTCGTTTTAACGGACATTTCTCCGTTAATTCCTGATCTTTAACTACAGCTCCCGTCAGGCGCTCACAGGCAGCAACTGGCTTTCGGGGATATTCCCGCCCAGCTCGGGGATTAACGGCCGATCAAGTCCTGATTGACGTGCCCCGCCGACCAATCAGAGGCGGCGGAGTGGCGCGCGCGGCCAACCCCGTGCTAGAGGGGGCGGGGCCGCGCGGGAGGGGACAGGGGGCAGGGCGCGAGGTATCATGGAGGATCAGTAGGCAAACTGCGGCCATCAGAGGAGAGCAGCTACCGCTCCGATCCCGGGACTTCCTCAGCCGCTCACCGCCTTCTAACCGCCGCGACACGAGACCTCCCGCCATGGACATGAAGAAGAGGATCACCCTGGAGCTGCGGAACCGGACCCCGGCGGAGGTGAGCCCCCCCCACCCGGAGCTCATCACATGGGGTCATGGGGACATTCGGTCTCATCGACCGGCGGGAGCATCTCCTCCGTCCGCCCCTCCTCTCTCCGGGGAAACCCCGTTAGTCAGGACCCGGTCAGCCGTTAGTCCGTCTCTAAAGCCCTGGACGGACTAACGGGGACCGGGCTTCACTTTTAATCGGTCCCCGGGGAGTGAACACGATAACGGGTAAAAGACCCTCAGCATACGGGTCCTCCGGGGACCGGAGCGGGACTTTAACGGGGTTTTACAACAACGACATCTGCTGCTCCGCCGACATTTTAAGTCGCCAACGGCTTAAAACTTCGACGGAAACGTCTCGTCTCCGGTCGTTTTTACCACAAAAACACCCAACTCGTCCCCATTAAACGCGGTTTAGAGTCATTTCGTCAACGTTTCGCGCGATGAGCGGAGCGCGAGCTCAGACATTTTGAGTCGGAGGAGCTCGCGCTCGGCGGCTTAGCCGTTACAGGGAGCGGATTAGCGGGCTTTCTACGGGGTTTCTCCCGGGCTTTTCTACGGGGTTTCTCCCGGGGTTTCTCTGTTTAAAGGGCGACGTGTAATGCGTTCCACGGCCGTTTGAAAGGTGTGTGTGTGTGTGTGTATATCTCTCTCTCTGTGTCTCTCTCTCTGTGTGTGTGTGTGTGTGTGTGTGTCTCTCTCTCTCTCTCTCTCTCTCTCTCTCTCTCTCTCTCTCTCTCTCTCTCTCTCTCTCTGTGTGTGTGTCAAAATGGCGCTACTCTTGGCTTTAATGTAAAACAGATTACGTAACATCGAGTGATGAATTATAAAACACTGTTTCTATAAAGCAGCTCTGTGTGTGATGACGTTATGAAACCTGACCCCACACACACTCGCTGAGAGAGAGACACACACACTCGCAGACAGAGACACACACACACACACACACACTCGCAGAGAGAGAGAGAGAGACACACACACGCACTCGCAGAGAGACACACACACTCGCAGAGAGAGAGAGAGAGACACACACACGCAGAGAGAGACACACACACACACTTGCAGAGAGAGAGAGAGCGAGAGACACACACACACTCGCAGAGAGACACACACACTCGCAGAGAGAGAGAGACACACACACGCAGAGAGAGACACACACTCGCAGAGAGAGAGACACACACACACACTCGCAGAGAGAGAGACACACACACACTCGCAGAGAGAGAGAGAGACACTCACGCTCACCGTTCAGACTTAATTCAATTCAAACTGAATTTACAAACTGGACTTACTGGTGTCATGTTTGTGAATTGGTGGGCGACAGATGGTATGTGTGACCCCCCCCTCACACACACACTGTGCGTGTAGATTATAGTAGGTTAAACCCACACACACACGCATGCGCACACAGTGTGGTGCTGGCTGAGGGCTGTTACACTGAAACAGTTACATAAGAACCAGAGGAACTCTGGGAAACAAGGAGACTTTATGTAGTATTTAATAGTCATATCAGTTATATGTATATTAATATAAACACAGTTACATAAGGGGTTGGGGGGTTTTGTGTTTTTGTTTGTTTTGTTTTTTGTTTGGGGTTGGGGGGTTTTGTGTTTTGTTTGGGGTTGGGGGGTTTTGTGTTTTTGTTATCGTTATATGTATATTAATATAGACCAGAGGAACTCTGGGAAACAAGGAGACTTTATGTAGTATTTAATAGTCATATCTGTGTTATATGTATATTAATATATATTTGTTATATGTATATTAATATCACTGTTTGTATTAATATCAGTGTATTTATATTTAATATCAGTGTATTTATATTAAATATCTGTATTTATGTTTTACACCCGAATGTGTGTGAGTACTTCCTCCCACTGATCAGCTGAAGGATGAATCTGATTGGCTGGTTTGTCTCAGTGAGGTGAACGGCCCCCTAGTGGACGTCACAGGAACAGCACAGTACTTTAATGTCACTCAGCTGGTGGTCCTTTACCCCCCCCCCCTCTCCCCCCCAGATAGCAGAGCTGGTGGTGGACAACAGTCGCTCTGCAGACGGAGAGGTCGAAGGTCTGACGGACGCCTTCACGGAGCTGGAGTTCCTCAGTATGGTCAACGTGGGTCTGAGCTCGCTGGCTAAGCTGCCCTCACTGCCCAAGCTACACAAGGTCTCACACACACACACACACACACACACACGTCCACTTCCTGAAGACGTCTCAGATGTCCATCGATAATAAACGTCCATAAATCAAAGAACGACGAGGCTGAGATTCTGTTTTTAAGTTTCCTTCAGTCTCACGTGGATATTTAATATTCATCTGTTGAGAGAGAGAGAGAGAGAGAGAGAGAGAGAGAGAGAGAGAGAGAGAGAGAGAGAGAGAGAGAGAGAGAGAGAGAGAGAGAGAGAGAGAGAGGGGGGGGGGGGGGAGAGAGAGAGAGAGAGAGAGAGAGAGAGAGAGAGAGAGAGAGAGAGAGAGAGAGAGAGAGAGAGAGAGAGAGAGAGAGAGAGAGAGAGAGATCTATCTCGTTGACGGAGACTCTTGTGCTCTCAGTTGGAGCTGAGCGACAACAACCTGTCTGGTTCTCTGGAGACGCTGTCGGAGAAATGCCCCAACCTGACGTACCTCAACCTGAGCGGCAACAAGATCAAAGAGCTGAGCAACGTGGAGGCGCTGGTCAGAGACACACTCTCACCCACTGAAGCATCACAGCTCCGTTTGGAGGCTAACATGCTAACGGTGTGTTTTCCTGCTGCAGCAAAACCTGAAGAGCCTGCAGAGTCTGGACCTGTTCAACTGTGAGATCACGTCCCTGGAGGACTACCGGGAGAGCGTGTTCGACCTGCTGCCCCAGGTCACCTACCTGGACGGCTTCGACCAGGAGGACAACGAGGCGCCCGACAGCGAGGCCGACGACGAAGGTGTGCTTGGTGGGGGGAGCCGTGGAGCCGGAACCCGGTCCCGGCCTGAGCGTGGTCTCTGACCCTGGTCTCTGACCCTGATCTCTGACCCTGATCTCTGACCCTGGTCTCTGATCCTGGTCTCTGATCCTGGTCTCTGATCCTGGTCTCTGACCCTGGTCTCTGAGCGTGATCTCTGACCCTGGTCTCTGACCCTGGTCTCTGATCCTGGTCTCTGATCCTGGTCTCTGACCCTGGTCTCTGAGCGTGATCTCTGACCCTGGTCTCTGACCCTGGTCTCTGACCCTGATCTCTGACCCTGGTCTCTGACCCTGATCTCTGACCCTGGTCTCTGTGTTCAGACGAGGACGGAGAGGAAGGGGCGGGGCCGACCGGAGACTTCGACGAGGAGGACGACGAAGAGGAAGACGAGGACGGCTCAGAGGGAGGAGAGGTGGGACTGGGCTTCCAGGTGAACCGGGCCAATCAGGTGGGCAACTCGGGCTGCAGCCGGCTCCCATGATGCACCTGTCTCCCATGATGCACCTGTCCAGACCAGGCAGAGAACGCAGTTCACTTCCTGTTTTAGTGGCTCCGGGTTCCAAAACGTCTTCTGACCCGACGCTCTGACGGAGAACCTGAAGGCAACACGAGGCGGATCAGTGATGGAGGGTTCTGTTTACCTCAGTCAGTCAATAGTGGGAATATTAGAGGGAGTAATCATTCATTATTATTTATATAAATACAGGAAAATATGCATTTATAGAAAAATTATATTTCATATATAAATATATTTAATTTTATATTTATTTAAATATATCAATAATTATATAAATGTATGAATGTATTTATGTGTGTGTGTGTGTATATATAAATTATATATATATTTATATTTTTATATTTATATATTTAGAAGTCAAAAGGGCATATTTTATAAAACAGCGAGAACAAAATGGCAGAGAGGACGCGACCTTCTTTGTCCGACTAAAGCTATTTGAATGTGATGATGATGAGGAAGAACAACGTGGTCTGGTTCTCTGCCCGCTCTGATGGATCGATGTGTGTTCTAGACCAGGTTCAGCACCAACATGGCTCTGAGGCCCAACGTTGTCTCACAGGAGACATTTTTGTCTTTTACATTAAAAGAAATGACATTTTTAATAAATTAAGATTTTTTTCCTCTAAATTTGAATTATACTTAAAAAAAAATGAATATTTACTTTTTTATGATTCATTAAAAAAGATATATATATATATATTTGATTGTATTTATAATTCATTCACATATTTTTCCAGATTTTAAAAACTTTTTTTATAGCTAAACAGAAAAATTAAAATCACAAGAGGATCATTTTATTAATTAGTATCATCAGAGAGCCCTTTTATTCTCGTTCTGTTTGGAGACGCCAGCGCGACGGTCGGCCTGACGACGGTCGGCCTGACGACGGTCGGCCTGGTCACGGTCGGCCTGGTCACGTGACGTCGTGACCAATAGACTTGGAGCGTCGTCCAATCAGAAACAAGCTTTTATTTTGAAAGTATTGACCGTCACTGATCCACTCTTCCCCTCAGGACGACGACGATGACGATGACGACTTCGCGGAGGAGGAGGAAGGTGAGTGAAGCGGCGGTTGGATGTTCTGATTGGTCGGAGTCCCGGTGCCCTCCTCTGATTGGCTCTCTCTCTCTCTCTGCAGAGGAACAGGCCGGCGTCCAGGGAGAGAAGAGGAAGAGAGACGTGGACGACGAAGGCGAGGATGACGAGGACGACGAAGACGACTAGTCCTGCGTCCGACCCGCCGCCCGTCTCCGTCCTCCGAGGTGGGCGGCGGCAGGACCTGCTAGTCTCCTTCAGTCCGTCTTTATTTTTAGATAATATATAAGAAGATTTTATCAGAACTTCACGTGTTTCCCTTTAAAAACCTGGTCCAGGATCAGTCCGTCCCCCGTCTCCATGTCCTCAAGAGCCTCCTGCCAGAGCTTTCTGCCGAAGTCCAGGTCCGACTACAAGACCCGTGTCTCTTAGACCGGAGACATGAAACCAGGCAGCGCTAGCTCCACTGATCCGGATCAGGCGAGCCCGAGTCTGGGCGGCCCGGTCTAGGAGACGTCTTGTCCTCTGCTCTGGACTTTGGACCTGGACCCGACCGGCGTAGAGGATCACAGGAACCAGGATCCGGAGCTTCCTCCAGTTTTCTACCGCCAACAGGAAGTGAGGAGACCACCTGACGGACCCCGTCCAGTCCGATCCACACCTTTAAGAATGACCAGAACCGGTTCTTCCTGCTGCCATATCGGATTCTGGACTCTAGCGGGGGGGAGTGGGGGGGGGGCTCAGTGTGTCCAACACCCAATCAGGGACGTCCCACGTCTTCAGGGTCTTCCGTCCCGTCTGATCCCTCTAGTCTGAACTGAATCGTGGTCCCGTTGACTCTGCTGTCCCCGTTAGCAACATGCTAACTCAGGTTAGCTGTAGCTCAGTGTGTGTGTTTGATTTGTTCTAGGGGTTTTCCAGGGAACATTAGGGGCGGGTGGGAGGAAACATTAGTTCTGATGTGTTTGTTTGTTTTTGTTTTTCTTTGGAGCGACTTGTTTGTTGTTTTCCCAGTTTACGTCTCCAGGAAGCGAATGTTGGCCTCGAGCGTTTGATTAAATAACAAAGCTTCCAGCCGGGAGGCGCCCGGCGGTCTCCTGGCTCCGCCCCTCCGTCGGTGGACTTCCTGTCTCCTAAAATCTAAAACGTGACACCAACATTCTGCTTCCTGTCGACGGAGCTGCTCGTCCTCAAACCGCCCGCCCCCCCTCGTGGTGTTCAGGCCGCCGTGTCACGCTTCAGGCTCCGCCCCCTGACTGCAGCTCCTCCCCTCGTAGACCACAGCCCCGCGGTGCGTTCAGGTGCTCCTTCAGTCGGAAGACTGGAGGAGCACCTGAACGCACCGCTGCAGTGGATTCTGGGATGCCGAGGCCTCGTCGCTGTGGGGGCGGGGCCAGAGGCGGAGACGGCTGCGTCTGATTCAGGTGTCGCTGCTCTGCGTGGGATTCTGCAGCTTCTCGTCCTGACGAAGCACAACTTTGACTTTTAACTCAACTGCTGTAAAGTTTGAGCTTTTCTCTCGTTTTACGCTCTTAACAACAAACCGTCTCTGGTTGAAGTAGTACTGCAGTACTTATACACAAGTACACACACGTGTGTATTCAACCCTTTCCTAAACACCAGGAGTCTGTTCACTCAGCCAATCAGAGCCCTGTGAGGAGCTCCTGGGGGCGGGGCTTAGGCCTGTGTCTCCCGTTAGCTAAGATGCTACATAGCATCACTTCATTCAAAGAACGACGCCCAACGTTTTCTAGATTCTTCTTCTGACTGGCTTCAGTGAGTTTGATTGACAGATGGTTCGTCCAATCACCTGCCAGCTTGAGTTAAGTGTCTCCGGTTGGTTTGAGGTCTCTGGAGAACCGCACTCCTTGATAAGAGCGGTGGTGTTTTTAAGAGTGTAAAAGGTCAAAGGTCGCGTCTGGACTTGCTGAGGTCAGTTCAAACTGGTTTTTAAGGCAATATTGTAAATAGACTCAGCTCAGTTTCAGGTTTGTTTTTATTTTGTAATGAATTTAAATAATTTTACAGATGTTTTGTTTCTGCAGCGAGGTGGTAGTTGACCCCCGTCTTTGACCTTTGACCCCGGCTGTTTGACTTTTTGTGTGCTGTAACGAAACATATTGAGGGGTTTTGAATAAAAAAACATTGAAAAGAAACAGTTGTGTTTTTAAAGAAGTTTGGTGGAAAAGCTTTAGAGCGGAGGAGGCGGAGCCACGGGACGCCATGTGAGGCGGAGCCACGGGACGCCATGTGAGGCGGAGCCACGGGACGCCATGTGAGGCGGAGCCACGGGACGCCATGTGAGGCGGAGCCACGGGACGCCATGTGAGGCGGAGCCACGGGACGCCATGTGAGCCTGGGAGGCGAGCAGCAGGGTGCAGACACCCTGTGGCCCAGCGGGGGAGTATCCCCCCCCCCCAAGAGGGTGAGCCATGAACCACTGTTTTATTAAAGTATTGAAGTTTAATTTATTCATAAAATCTGATCTGTTTAGTTCTAAATTATATTTAACCTGTAAAAACATGTTCTGCTTCCAGATGTAGAAATGTGAATAAAGTTATAACTATTAATAATATTATTTATTTTAAAAGCCAATCGATTAATGGAGGAAATAATCAGCAGATTAAAAGTAAAAAATTTGTTTCAGATCAACAAACTACAAAAGTAGAATCCTGATATTAAATCACAAGGCAGTAATCTAATGATGGAATATATATATATATATAAATTATTATTAATATATATAAATTATTATTAATATATTAATAATAAAAGTAATAATTCATTAAAGCGAATTGACAACATGATTCATAAAATGTATTTCTTCTTAAATGGTATTTTATTTCAGTGTAGGTTTATTGTGTCTCTGTGTGTGTGTGTCCTGTGTGTGTCCCTCTGTGTGTGTGTGTGTCCTGTGTGTGTCCCTCTGTGTGTGTCTCCTCTGTGTGTGTCTCCTCTGTGTGTGTGTGTCCCTCTGTGTGTGTGTGTGTGTGTGTGTGTGTGTGTCCCTCTGTGTGTGTGTCCCTCTGTGTGTGTGTGTGTGTGTGTGTCCCTCTGTGTGTGTGTGTGTGTGTGTCCCTCTGTGTGTGTGTGTGTGTGTGTCCCTCTGTGTGTGTCTCCTCTGTGTGTGTGTGTGTGTGTGTGTGTGTGTGTCCCTGTGTGTGTCCCCTGTGTGTGTGTGTCCTGTGTGTCCCTGTGTGTGTGTGTGTGTCCTCTGTGTGTGTCCCTGTGTGTGTGTGTGTGTGTGTGTGTGTGTCCCTGTGTGTGTCCCCTGTGTGTGTGTGTCCTGTGTGTGTCCCTGTGTGTGTGTGTGTGTGTGTCCCTCTGTGTGTGTCCTCTGTGTGTGTGTGTCCTCTGTGTGTGTCCTCTGTCTGTGTGTGTCCCTCTGTGTGTGTCCTCTGTGTGTGTGTCCCTCTGTCTGTGTGTGTCCTCTGTGTGTGTCCTCTGTGTGTGTGTCCTCTGTGTGTGTCCTCTGTGTGTGTGTGTGTGTGTGTGTCCCTCTGTGTGTGTGTGTCCCTCTGTGTGTGTGTCCCTCTGTGTGTGTGTCTCCTCTGTGTGTGTGTGTCCCTCTGTGTGTGTGTGTGTGTGTGTGTGTCCCTCTGTGTGTGTCTCCTCTGTGTGTGTGTCCCTCTGTGTGTGTGTGTGTGTGTGTCCCTCTGTGTGTGTGTGTGTGTCCCTCTGTGTGTGTGTGTGTGTGTGTGTGTGTGTGTGTGTCCCCTGTGTGTGTGTCCTCTGTGTGTGTCCCTGTGTGTGTGTGTGTGTCCCTCTGTGTGTGTGTCCTGTGTGTGTGTCCTCTGTGTGTGTCCCTCTGTGTGTGTGTCCTGTGTGTGTGTCCCTCTGTGTGTGTGTCCCTCTGTGTGTGTGTCCTGTGTGTGTGTCCTCTGTGTGTGTCCCTCTGTGTGTGTGTCCTGTGTGTGTGTCCCTCTGTGTGTGTGTCCTGTGTGTGTGTCCTCTGTGTGTGTCCTCTGTGTGTGTCCTCTGTGTGTGTGTGTCCTCTGTGTGTCCTCTGTGTGTGTGTCCTCTGTGTGTGTGTGTGTGTCCTCTTTGTGTGTCCCTCTGTGTGTGTGTCCCTCTGTGTGTGTGTCCCTCTGTGTGTGTGTGTGTGTGTGTGTGTGTGTGTGTGTGTGTGTCCTCTTTGTGTGTCCCTCTGTGTCCTCTAGAGGGCGCTGTCGTCGTTCTGCTGGCTCTACCTCACGTCAGTCTGACACCAAACTCCATTCATTTCATTATATCTTTAGTTTTCTTTATTAAAATCATTGAAATAAATAAATATTCATGTTTAAATTCTGAACATTGATCACCACTCAGTATCCTCCTCTCTGATTGGTCCTCCTCTCTGATTGGTCCTCCTCCTCTCTGATTGGTCCTCCTCTCTGATTGGTCCTCCTCCTCTCTGATTGGTCCTCCTCCTCTCTGATTGGTCCTCCTCTCTGACTGGTCCTCCTCTCTGATTGGTCCTCCTCCTCTCTGATTGGTCCTCCTCTCTGATTGGTCCTCCTCTCTGATTGGTCCTCCTCCTCTCTGACTGGTCCTCCTCTCTGATTGGTCCTCCTCTCTGACTGGTCCTCCTCTCTGATTGGTCCTCCTCCTCTCT
Organism: Ophiodon elongatus; assembly: GCA_016806645.1. NCBI lineage: Eukaryota > Metazoa > Chordata > Actinopteri > Perciformes > Hexagrammidae > Ophiodon > Ophiodon elongatus. The sequence goes on along the minus strand of JACSYO010000924.1, from coordinate 15,306 downwards.
GATTGGTCCTCCTCCTCCTCCTCTCTGATTGGTCCTCCTCCTCCTCCTCTCTGATTGGTCCTCCTCCTCTCTGATTGGTGGTCCTCCTCCTCCTCCTCTCTGATTGGTCCTCCTCCTCTCTGATTGGTGGTCCTCCTCCTCCTCTCTGATTGGTGGTCCTCCTCCTCCTCTCTGATTGGTGGTCCTCCTCTTCTCTGATTGGTGGTCCTCCTCCTCTCTGATTGGTCCTCGTCCTCCTCCTCTCTGATTGGTGGTCCTCCTCTTCTCTGATTGGTGGTCCTCCTGCTCTCTGATTGGTGGTCCTCCCGCTCTCTGATTGGTGGTCCTCCTGCTCTCTGATTGGTCGTCCTCCTCTCTGATTGGTGGTCCTCCTGCTCTCTGATTGGTCGTCCTCCTCTCGATTGGTGGTCCTCCTGCTCTCTGATTGGTCGTCCTCCTCTCTGATTGGTGGTCCTCCTGCTCTCTGATTGGTGGTCCTCCTGCTCTCTGATTGGTCCTCCTCTGTTCTTCACTGTATTATACAATCTAACCAAATCATCGTGTGTGTGTGTGTGTGTGTGAGTGAGAGTGAGAGAGAGAGAATATTTACACTCTGACCTGAAAGCTTTTGGTCATCATGTTTTATAAGACACACACGCAGGGTCGATGACATCACTCTGACCTCTGACCTCTGACCTGCAGTGTGTGTTGTTGATGATGTCACTGTTTCTGTGTTGATAACAAACAGGAAGTATTTTTAGTTCTGTTGCTATGAGAGCTCCTCTTCCTCCTTCTTCTTCTTCTTCTTCTTCTTCTTCTTCTTCTTCTTCCTCCTCCTCTTCCTCTTCCTCTTTCTTCTTCTTCTTCTTCCTCTTCCTCTTCCTCTTCCTCCTCGTTCTAAAGTCGATTTAGTGTAAATATTTAGTTTATCATCAGTAGAGAAAGAAGTAATAGGCTTTTACTTCAGTAGAAATATATATATATATATATATATATATATATATATATATATATATATATACTTTATTTATTTTAATAATATACTTTAGTAATATTTAGTATTAATATAAAGTCACATAAAATAATAGAAACAGGAAAAGAGGAAAGATGGAGATTAAACGAGGTCGAGGTTTTGAACAGATGCTGCAGGGCTCTGAGTCACACACACACACACACACACACACACACACACACACCATCCCCCAACACACACCTCTATAATCCCTCCTGTTTTAAATGAGAACAAACTGTGTGTGTGTGTGTGTGTGTGTGTGTGTGTGTGTGTGTGTGTGTGTGTGTGAATAAAACATGTTACACACTCAGAATCAGTACATTATTTATGGTCTCTGAGTTGAACACAAATCAAACTGGTTTCATCTCAGTAAATAACCCAGTTAACACACGTAGACCAGGACCCCGAGAGACACGTAGACCAGGACCCCGAGAGACACGTAGACCAGGACCCCGAGAGACACGTAGACCAGGACCCCGAGAGACACGTAGACCAGGACCCCGAGAGACACGTAGACCAGGACCCCGTAGACCAGGACCCCGAGAGACACGTAGACCAGGACCCCGAGAGACACGTAGACCAGGACCCTCCTCATATGGGAATAATCTCATAATGCTAAGCTAACTGCTGAGCTAACGACTAAATGTTTGTTTTTCTTTGATTTTAAAGATTTACAACTTCAAAGTTTCTGATCAACTAGCATGGTCTTTGTGCTAAGCTAGGCTTAGCCTTTGTGCTAAGCTAGGCTAACCAGCCTTCACGAAACAAAGAGGTTTATAAATAACACAGCAGATTAGTCGTTAAGAAATGCTCACACATGCACACAATAACACACAATAACACAGGTCAGTGAGCTGTAATGTAGGGCAGCACAAACAGGTGTGTGTGTGTGTGTGTGTGTGTGTGTGTGTGTGTGTGTGGTGTGTGTGTGTGTGTGTGTGTGTGTGTGTGTGTGTGTGTGTGTGTGTGTGTGTGTGTGTGTGAATTTGAGTCGAAGCCTCATTTTACAGTTAAAAGTTAAACAATTTATGAAATAATCTCACGAACGTGTTTCTTTGTCTTATTTTATTATGTGAAGACGCTTTAACAGAAAATAAACAGTGTTTTTTTTTACTCCATTTACCCACAATGCATTGCCGTTTACAGTAATTCAAACATCATTCAAAAAACATCAATATATAAACTTTCAGCAAAAGAAGGAACGTTTGTTATAAATGTGCTTAAACTTTAAAAAGAAACTAAAAACATTTGTGACATCGTCACAGAACGAAGTTTAACACGGAACCCGACTTCCTGCTGCGAGCTCGTCTGAGCGCCGACATAACGGGACCCCCAAGAGACCCCCAAGAGACCCCCCATGGACCCCCAAGAGACCCCCCATGGACCCCCAAGGGACCCCCAAGAGACCCCAACGGAAACAAAACGGGACGAACGGAACGTTTGAGGTTAAACTTCCAACAACCGACACAGAAGTGACCCCAATAGAAAACGTTCTACAAAAGTGCATGTTTTACTACTCACGTTGTCGAGGGCCGCGGATAACAATCATTTTTAATTGTTTACGACAATGAAATGTTGACTTTACGTTGATGAATCCGTTAAACAGATATTTAATAAAACAATTAGAGTGTAATGTATTGTTTGGTAAGAAATATTAATAGTACACACATTTAAGAGGAATATGTATTAATGTCGTGACTTGGCCGATAAATAAATCTTATTGCAGATATTAAATATATATATATATTAAATATATAAATGTCGGCAAATAAGATTTATTTATTATTTTGACAACTTGATTGTTTGTGCATAAAATGTCAAACTCTTTAAAACTATTTTAAGGGATCGTTAATCTGAGTAGTTTCTTAACGTTATGTTTTCATTAAAATAATCCGTGTGTTTGGGTGCTTTTTTAAATAAAACATGTTGTGCTGAAATATCCCGTAAGAGTCGGACGTTAATTGTGCTGAATAATTTGGTAAAATGTAATAATGGGTCCTGCTTCATGAACCGTCTTTTAAATGTCCCCTCGTCCAGATCTAGATTTTAGATCCAGTTTTTTAACAGGAGATAATATAAAGATAAGATAAGATCACCTCATCATTTCAAAGACAAACTGAACATATTGCAGACTGACCAGTTTCAGCTCGCGAGCCGAGGAAGACGCATTCTTTGTTTCTCCTTATTGCTTTTCTCTCTCCGTGTAAAACATTAAACTCCCTGATTTGTCTTGCAGCTTTTTAAACTCCGTGTTCAACAACGGAGCGAGAAGGACATGTGGGAGAGATGAACACCGCTACAGCTAAATCAGAGACGCACAATTCATAAGATTGTATAAACAGAACGTCACACATTAAGACATAATATATATATAAGCAAATAAATAAAGTATTAATAATCACCGTGCTTGTAGGAAACAGTGCTCTTCAGTGCCTTCAAGTTTTGTCATATTGAAAAAGTTCCCCGTCGTATAAATGTTGACATCTTTGCTTGAAAAAAAATTCTCTTTAAATGAGAAACTGTATTTTTTTGTTTTGATCTTCCAAAAACCCCGAAGGCGTCTTCCAAAAACCAGTCACAGGGGAAGACCTCGTCTCTGAAGGGAGTTCCTCTCCGTTAAAGCTGGATCACCTCAAATCAAACGCCACTCAGACCTCGAGCAGTAAAAAGGGGCAGCGAGGTGAGAGGGCGTCTGTCTGGTGCAGCGGGAGGATTAAAGTCATCAAACCTCCCGAGAAGATCGCTGGTGTCAAGAGAACTCCCCGTCCCTGGGTTAGAAGATGGAAATCATTTGAGGAATAGAAATAAAAAAAATCCCCAAATGTGTTTTTCTTTGCGTATGAATCATGCTGGCGAACGCTGCTACTTTCATTGAGAAGATTAAATTCAATGAATATTTGTATGAATGAAGAATCCTCGTCACGGCGTCTCGGACTCGGTGTCGTCTTCAGGCGAGGTGGGTGTGTCCTCCACCGGCGCCTTGGGCATGGCGGCCTCCGCCAGCGCCATCTTCTCGTAGGTCCTCCTGCGCTGCCGCCGCAGCGTCTGGCTCTGCAGCTCCTTCACCTCCTGCAGGACCTCCTGCGCCTCCTTCCATGACGACACGGCCTCCTCCAGGAGGCGCTCTGCCTCTTCGCGCCTCCTCTCCACCTCCGGGTCCTCCTCCGACAGCAGGCAGGGCGGAGGTGGGGACGGCCGGTGCTTGTCGGGGGTTTTGGACTCGAAGGACCCGGAGAAGCTCGGGGAGTTCTTGCTGCTCCCCAGACGAGGAGAGTCCGGTTCGCTCCCTCGCGGGGAGTCGGATCCTTTCACCTGAGAGGAGTCGGATCCCCCGGCGCTCGCAGGGGATTCAGGTGACTTCTGTGCAGGAGACTCGTCCTCCAGGCCGGGTCCGGAGGAGCCGGACGGTCCCTTGGCCTCGGAGCTCTTTGTCCGAGGAGAGTCGGTCAGACGAGGGGAATCTTTCAGTCGAGGGGAGTCATTTGCTTTCGTGGCGGGCGAATGGGATCCTCGGGAGCGAGGCGAGTCGGCCCCTTTGGAGCGAGTCCTCTTGGCTTTGGATCGAGGAGACTCTCGTCCTCTCAGACGGGGGGAGTCTTTGCCCCGGAGGCGAGGAGAGTCGCTGCTCCTGCTCCTCGGAGATCCAGACGACCTGCTGAAGAGGACAAAGACAATTGGTTAAACATCGATCCTATTTGGCTTCACAGCACATATTTTTAAAAACCAATAAACAGATTTCTTTGAGAATTGGCTGCAGACATTCAATGCTTTGGTATGATTCAATGTGTCGGATCACTTAACGGTGCCTGAAACAGCCTTTCTGACGGCAGAATTCAAAGGGCTCGACCTCAATTTGGTACTTTCCAAAAGACTCCAAAAACCCTCTTTACGCAATGATTTGAAGTGAAGTCAAAGCTTCATGTGTTTTCACCTCCATTTTGGACACAGCCCCTTTAGCTCCTAGTACCCAGAGGATTGACCACAGTGACCTTTAAGCCATCCATCAGTCCTGAAAGTGTCGGTAAAAACAATGATGTGAATGTGAGACTTGTTTCTGTCATGGACAGAAAGATCTCCAAGACGTTCGAAGATCAAAATATTGTTAAAATAATATAAACCTGGAGTGAGGAGAGTCTGAGCCCCTGAGGTGGTGGAGGCAGGGGGAGTCGATGCCCTTCAGGTAAGGTGAGCTGCCTCCTCGTTCCCTCTCTGCTTTGGCCTTCTGCAGCTCCTGTAAATCACAACAGTAATGACGTCCCGTCCATCAAATGATTTGGTTCTGGTGACTGAAGTCGTGGGCGAAGCCGGCGTACCTGCAGCCTCATCTCCTCCAGCAGCTCCTGAGCCCTCTGCATCCTCTGAGCGATGAGGCTCTGCAGCTGACCCACCGGCTGCACCGCAGCCCCGCACCCCGCCTCCTCTTCGGGCGGACAGCGCCGCAGAGCCGAGCGCAACTCGGAGCGAATCATCGCCGGTCTGAGCAGAGGAAAGAGGGTAAAGAGGGTAAGGAGGAAGGATGGGAAGGAGGGTACGGAAGGTAAGGGGGAAGGAGGGTACGGAAGGTACGGAGGGTAAGGAGGAAGTAGGGTACGGAGGATAAGGGGGAAAGAGGGTACGGATGGGAAGGAGGTAGGAGGGTAAGGGGGAAGGAGGAAGTAGGGTACGGAGAATAAGGGGGAAAGGGTACGGAGGGGAAGGAGGGGAAGGGAGAAGTATGGGAAGGAGGGTAAGGAGGAAGGATGGGAAGAAGGGTACGGAAGGTACGGAGGGGAAGGAGGAAGGGTACGGAGGGTAAGGAGGAAGGGTACGGAAGGTACGGAGGGGAAGGAGGAAGGGTACGGAAGGTACGGAGGGTAAGGAGGAAGGAGGGGAAGGAGGAAGGAGGGGAAGAAGGGGGGTACGGAAGGTACGGAGGGTAAGGGGGAAGGATGGGAAGGAGGAAGTAGGGTAAGGAGGGGAAGGAGGGTAAAGATGGGAAGGAGGAAGGATGGGAAGAAGGGTACGGAAGGGAAGGAGAAAGTAGGGTACGGAGGGGAAGGAGGGTAGGGATGGGAAGGAGGAAGTAGGGTACGGAGGATAAGGGGGAAAGAGGGTACGGAGGGGAAGGATGGTAAAGATAGGAAGGAGGGTACGGAAGGTAAGGAGAGGAAGGAGGGGAAGAAGGGTACGGAGGGTAAGGAGGAAGGAGGGTAGGGATGGGAAGGAGGAAGTAGGGTACGGAGGATAAGGGGGAAAGAGGGTACGGATGGGAAGGAGGGTAAAGAGGGGAAGGAGGGTACGGAAGGTAAGGAGGAAGTAGGGGAAAGGGTAAGGAGGAAGGAGGGGAAGGAGGAAGTAGGGGAAGGAGGGTAAGGAGGAAGGATGGGAAGAAGGGTACGGAAGGTACAGAGGGTAAGGATGGGAAGGAGGAAGTAGGGTACGGAGGGTAAGAAGGAGGGTAAAGAGGGGAAGGATGGGAAGGAGGGTATGGAAGGTACGGAGGGTAAGGAGGAAGGAGGGTAAGAGGGAAGGAAGGTAGGGATGGGAAGGAGGAAGTAGGGTACGGAGGATAAGGGGGAAGGAGGGTACGGAAGGTAAGGAGGAAGTAGGGGAAAGAGGGTAAGGAGGAAGAAGGGGAAGGAGGAAGGAGGGGAAGAAGGGGGGTACGGAAGGTACGGAGGGTAAGGGGGAAGGATGGGAAGGAGGAAGTAGGGTAAGGAGGGGAAGGAGGGTAAAGATGGGAAGGAGGAAGGATGGGAAGAAGGGTACGGAAGGTAAGGATGGGAAGGAGAAAGTAGGGTACGGAGGGGAAGGAGGGTAGGGATGGGAAGGAGGAAGTAGGGTACGGAGGATAAGGGGGAAAGAGGGTACGGAGGGGAAGGATGGTAAAGATAGGAAGGAGGGTACGGAAGGTAAGGAGAGGAAGGAGGGTAAGGAGGAAGGAGGGGAAGAAGGGTACGGAGGGTAAGGAGGAAGGAGGGTAGGGATGGGAAGGAGGAAGTAGGGTACGGAGGATAAGGGGGAAAGAGGGTACGGATGGGAAGGAGGGTAAAGAGGGGAAGGAGGGTACGGAAGGTAAGGAGGAAGTAGGGGAAAGGGTAAGGAGGAAGGAGGGGAAGGAGGAAGTAGGGGAAGGAGGGTAAGGAGGAAGGATGGGAAGAAGGGTACGGAAGGTACAGAGGGTAAGGATGGGAAGGAGGAAGTAGGGTACGGAGGGTAAGAAGGAGGGTAAAGAGGGGAAGGATGGGAAGGAGGGTATGGAAGGTACGGAGGGTAAGGAGGAAGGAGGGGAATAAGGGTACGGAAGGTACGGAGGGTAAGGAGGAAGGAGGGTAAGAGGGAAGGAAGGTAGGGATGGGAAGGAGGAAGTAGGGTACGGAGGATAAGGGGGAAGGAGGGTACGGAAGGTAAGGAGGAAGTAGGGGAAAGAGGGTAAGGAGGAAGAAGGGGAAGGAGGGTAAGGAGGAAGGATGGGAAGGAGGGTAAGGATGGGAAGGAGGAAGTAGGGTACGGAGGGTAAGAAGGAAGGAGGGGAAGGATGGGAAGGAGGGTAAAGAGGGGAAGGATGGGAAGGAGGGTAAAGATGGGAAGGAGGTTACGGAGGGTAAGGAGGAAGGAGGGGAAGAAGGGTACGGAAGGTAAAGAGGGGAAGGATGGGAAGGAGGGTACGGAAGGTAAGGAGGAAGGAGGGTACGGAGGATAAGGAGGAAGTAGGGTACAGAGAGGAAGGATGGGAAGGAGGGTAAGGAGGGTAAAGAAGGGAAGGAGGAAGTTGGGTAAGGAGGGCACGGAGGGTAAGGGGGAAGGAGGGGAAGGAGGGTAAGCACAACGAAATGAAGAAAAGGTTTTGTTTCACTTTGCTGGTCTGGTGAGCAGCTGGTCAGGTGAGCAGCTGGTCAGGTGAGCAGCTGGTCAGGAGCAGCTGGTCAGGTGAGCAGCTGGTCAGGAGCAGCTGGTCAGGTGAGCAGCTGGTCAGGTGAGCAGCTGGTCTGGTGAGCAGCTAGTCAGGAGCAGCTGGTCTGGTGAGCAGCTGTTCAGGTGAGCAGCTGGTCAGGTGAGCAGCTGGTCTGGAACAGCTGTTTAGGTGGGCAGCTGTTCAGGAGCAGCTGGTCAGGAGCAGCTAGTCTGGTGAGCAGCTGTTCAGGTGAGCAGCTGTTCAGGTGAGCAGCTGGTCAGGCGTTCGCTCACCTGGAGGAGAGGACTTCGTCCATGGAGGCACAGCGACTCCGACCCTGCATGCTGAACCTCTTCCCCGGCTGAGGCGTTTGAGACTGAGCCTTCAGGACCTGAAAGGTAACAAGTCTGCTGTTTGTATCCGTGATTCAGGGATAAGTTGTTGTGGGGAGGGTGGGGGGGGGGGCGGCGTCCTGGTGATCACACTGAGTCGCAACAGAAGCGTCCGCTTCAAAAACGCCCCGATGGGAAAGCAAGGTGGAACCAGTGGAGCGAAGCAGCGTCCGCAACCAGGGGATCAAACATACGTACCGGGGAAGAAAGGCTTCACATGGAGCGACTGCTGGTGAACGTGGAGATGGGGAAGGATATATACCACATCTACCGGCATCAGAACAGGAAGTCAGCGGTAAAGTAGTAAAGCCCGCTTGACTCGGTCCAGTGTGATATTGACGAAAGGTGCGACTTTAATGCGAGTTAAAAACACCTTAAAACGCCTTAAAAACACCTTAAAAATGCCTTAAAAACACCTTGAAAATGCCTTAAAAACACCTTGAAAAGCCTAAAAAACGCGGTGCAGAAAAGGAGGAAAACAATGGTTTTGCGGGCGACGTGTTTCTAGCGTCGAGTCTCGGTGGGATTGACTCCTTAGAACTTCTACTCTACCAATGTACCAACGCTCTGGCATTGAGCACACTTGATTAGACAAAGGTCAGAGGTCAGAGGTTAGAGGTTGAGGACAGTTTCCCAACCTGCACCTGCTGGGTCTTGTGGACCGTGGAGGCCTCTGGGTAGGACTGTGTTCCCCAGGACAGCTCGCTCCCCCTGGGCAGGCTGCTGGTCTTCACCTTGGGCTCCTTGGGGGTCAAACGCAGCTTCGACACGTCCGTGCCGGCTCGCTGACGAACTCCGACCCCCCAAGACCCGAGAGCGGCCACCTGTCCACAGGAGCCCCCCCTCTGCAGGTCGAGTCGGAAGTTCTCCCAGGATTCCCGGGAGTCGCCATCGTAGTCCGGGGAGAAGCCGTCCTCCTCAGCGACCAGGTCGAGGGTCAGCATGCCGTGCGAGGATGTGGACGCCTGAGGGACACGAGAGGATGTGACCATGATGTCCAGCAGTAAAATGTTTGACCACGATGAAGAAAGGTAATGAGATGATCACCACGGCCATGAGGTGTCCTCTGGTCGGCAGCCGGCGGCCATGAGGGATCTTTGCCCGGTCTCTGGTGGGATGAACCAGTGTGCCGTCCTCCTCGATGGTCACCTGCACACAGAAGATGCTTTCAGAACTCAACCCAGACCTCAGGATTCCTGACAAAGCTCTCACTGAGGAGTGTAACCCTTTATCAGACCAATGAGTCCACCAACACGCCGCCATTACCTCGTCTAAAATGCGGTTCTTGGCTTTGATGATTGCCACGTTGAGGGCATTGACCCATGATTCCTTTTCCTCCGGACTCACCGCCAGAAACACGAGGTTAGGGACCTGCAAGAAGACAAACGCTTCACTGTGTTGGGTCAAATCCATCAAATCCATCCATCACCCATAACCGCAAATGTCTCTAGTCTGATCTCTGATCATGTGACTTTGTAAACAACCAATCAGTGTTTAAAGCAACAGGAGGAGAGCTAGTAACGTTAGCAGCACCGCTAACGGAGAACCAACAGGAGGAGAGCTAGTAACGTTAGCAGCACCGCTAACAGATAACCAACAGGAGGAGAGCTAGTAACGTTAGCAGCACCGCTAACGGAGAACCAGCAGGAGGAGAGCTAGTAACGTTAGCAGCACCGCTAATGGAGAACCAACAGGAGGAGAGCTAGTAACGTTAGCAGCACCGCTAATGGAGAACCAGCGGAGGTTCCCTTCAGTTACATGATGATGCGTTCAGGCTCTGCTCAGTGAACATGAGCAGAGCAGTTATATAAAAGTATAACATTTAGTATATTTGATGGTTTACTGACTTCAGAGTGTTAAACCAGCTGCTGTAATCAAATGACGTCACCTGACGTGACGACGTCACCTGACGTGATGACATCATGTGACTCCCTGCGGCCGTGGTGAGCTGCACAGATTAGACGTAAGTCGACACGTGAAAGCGTGTCTGGATTATTCTCTGAGACTCTGACGGACTAACAGGATTCTGAGGATTAAACCTTTTCACAG
>JACSYO010000923.1:17500-18870 GCA_016806645.1 Ophiodon elongatus | reverse complement strand
ATTATTATTGTTGTTTATCTTACAGTTTTATGATGTGTTTGTTTCCTCGTCTTCTCTGCAGACTCTTTGTATATGATACGTATATCTATATATATATATAGATATACGTATCAATGTATATATATATATATCATATATATCATATAACAACAAATATATATACACTTATCATATATAATATATATAATAGAAATACATATACATATATATAATATACAAATACATATATATGTAATATATATATATAAATATAAATCCATATTCATATATATAACTGTACATATATATATGAATAAAACTCTGAGCTGCTCCTCAGTCTGAGAACTAATCGAGAAAATAAAATAAAACTGCCGGATGAAAAACTATATATATATATATATATATATATATATATATATATATATATATATATATATATATACACATATATATGTAAATGTTTTCATTAATAATGTTTTAGAGGAAGCAGTTCTCAATATTTCATTTTTCAGTGCAGATTGAATTCTTCATTAGAGAAACTGAAGAGGAGAACTGGAGCTCCACCTGGTGGCGAGGACTGGAACAATGTCTCTCCTGGAAACCTCTTTATATCACATATATATATATATATATATATATATATATATATATATATATATCCTTTATATATTTAAAGATCTGATTTATATCATTAATATATATAATTATTATTTATATATTTAAACATCTGATTTATATCATATAAATATATATATATACATATATATATAATGTATTATTTTAAACTTCTGATTTGTATATTGTATTTGTAAATATATATATATATATTTATATAAAAAAACATCTGATATATGTCATATATATATATATATATATATATCATTTATATATATTTATCATTTATATATTTAAACATCTGATTATATATTTATATATTTAAACATCTGATCTATATATATGTATATATATGTGTATGCACATATTATATATATATATATATACATAAAAACATAATATATGTGCGTAAAGAATTTATATATATATAATTAATGTATATATATTTATATATAAAATACATCGTTGTGTTGACCCTATCTCCCTGGTTCCCCCCTCTAACCCCTCACCTATACCCTCCCCTGGTTCCCCTCTCTAACAACCCCTCACCTATACCCTCCCCTGGTTCCCCCCTCTAACCCCTCACCTATACCCTCCCCTGGTTCCCCCCTCTAACAACCCCTCACCTATACCCTCCCCTGGTTCCCCTCTAACCCTCACCTATACCTTTGGTTCCTCTCTCTAACAACCCCTCACTTATACCTCCCCTGGTTCCTCTCTAACCCTCACCTATACCTCCCCTGGTTCCCCCCTCTAACAACCCCTCACCTATACCC
>JACSYO010000923.1:5000-12500 GCA_016806645.1 Ophiodon elongatus | reverse complement strand
AGGCCATGTACCACAGTCCTTCATAGTATTACCTTTAGTTAGTACCTCTACTAGATATTATCAATCTGTCTTTACTAACAGGCCATGTACCACAGTCCTTCATAGTATTACCTTTAGTTAGTACCTCTACTAGATATTATTAATCTGTCTTTACTAACAGACCATGTACCACAGTCTTTTAAAGTAGCTGTGATTAAGCCTCTTCTCAAGAAGCCCACTCTTGATCCAGAGGTGTTGGCTAACTATAGACCGATCTCTAACCTTCCCTTCCTCTAAGATCCTTGAGAAAGTAGTCGCAAATCAGTTGTGTGACTTTCTACAGAACAATAGTTTATTCGAGGATTTTCAGTCAGGATTTAGAAAACACCACAGCACAGAGACAGCACTGGTGGAAATTACTAATGACCTTCTATTGCATCAGATAAAGGACTTGTCTCTGTTCTTGTCTTGTTAGACCTTAGTGCTGATAGAGGACTTGTCTCTGTTCTTGTCTTGTTAGACCTTAGTGCTGATAGAGGACTTGTCTCTGTTCTTGTCTTGTTAGACCTTAGTGCTGATAGAGGACTTGTCTCTGTTCTTGTCTTGTTAGACCTTAGTGCTGATAGAGGACTTGTCTCTGTTCTTGTCTTGTTAGACCTTAGTGCTGATAGAGGACTTGTCTCTGTTCTGGTCTTGTTAGACCTTAGTGCCGATAGAGGACTTGTCTCTGTTCTGGTCTTGTTAGACCTTAGTGCTGATAGAGGACTTGTCTCTGTTCTGGTCTTGTTAGACCTTAGTGCTGATAGAGGACTTGTCTCTGTTCTGGTCTTGTTAGACCTTAGTGCTGATAGAGGACTTGTCTCTGTTCTGGTCTTGTTAGACCTTAGTGCCGATAGAGGACTTGTCTCTGTTCTGGTCTTGTTAGACCTTAGTGCCGATAGAGGACTTGTCTCTGTTCTGGTCTTGTTAGACCTTAGTGCCGATAGAGGACTTGTCTCTGTTCTGGTCTTGTTAGACCTTAGTGCCGATAGAGGACTTGTCTCTGTTCTGGTCTTGTTAGACCTTAGTGCCGATAGAGGACTTGTCTCTGTTCTGGTCTTGTTAGACCTTAGTGCTGATAGAGGACTTGTCTCTGTTCTGGTCTTGTTAGACCTTAGTGCTGCGTTCGACACCATTGACCATCACATCCTATTACAGAGATTAGAACATTTGATTGGCATTAAAGGCACCGCACTAAGCTGGTTTAAATCCTATTTCTTCGGATCGATCTCAGTTTGTATATGTAAACGATGAATCCTCGATGACCACCAACGTCAGTCACGGAGTTCCACAAGGTTCTGTGCTTGGACCAATCTTATTCACCTTATATATGCTTCCTTTGGGCAATATTATCAGAAGACACTCCATAGACTTTCATTGTTATGCTGATGATACTCAATTATATATATCGATCAAGCCAGACGAAACCAACCAGCTTGCTAAACTTCAAGCATCTTAAAGATATAAAAACATGGATGACCTGCAACTTCCTGATGTTAAACTCAGACAAAACTAAAGTTATTTTACTGGCCCAGAACACCTCTGGAATCAACTATCTAATGATGTGGTTTCTCTTGATGGCATTGCCCTGGCATCCAGCACCATCATAAAGAATCTCGGAGTTGTCTTTGATCAGGACTTGTCCTTTAACTCTCACGTAAAACAAATCTCAAGGACGCCTTTTTTCACCTACGGAACATTTAAATAATCAGACACATCCTGTCTCAAAGAGATGCAGAAACATTAGTTCACTCATTTGTTACTTCTAGACTGGACTACTGTAACTCCTTATTATCAGGCTGCTCTAATAAGTCTCTTAAATCTCTCCAGTTGATCCAGAATGCTGCAGCTCGTGTACTAACAACAACTAAGAGAAGAGATCATATTACTCCTGTATTAGCTTCTCTTCACTGGCTCCCTGTAAAATCCAGAGTCAAATTTAAAATCCTTCTCCTCACCTACAAAGCCTTAATTGGTGAGGCACCATCATATCTTAAGGATCTCATAGTACCATATTACCCCACTAGAGAGATTATAGTACCATATTACCCCACTAGAGAGCTCATAGTACCATATTACCCCACTAGAGAGCTCATAGTACCATATTACCCCACTAGAGAGCTCATAGTACCATATTACCCCACTAGAGAGCTCATAGTACCATATTACCCCACTAGAGAGCTCATAGTACCATATTACCCCACTAGAGAGCTCATAGTACCATATTACCCCACTAGAGAGCTTATAGTACCATATTACCCCACTAGAGAGCTTATAGTACCATATTACCCCACTAGAGAGCTCATAGTACCATATTACCCCACTAGAGAGCTCATAGTACCATATTACCCCACTAGAGAGCTGCACTCACTGAATGCGGGGCTACTTGTGGTTCCTAGAGTCTTAAAAAGTAGGATGGGAGCCAGAGCCTTCAGTTATCAAGCTCCTCTTCTATGGAACCAGCTTCCACTTTCAGACACAGTGACCACATTTAAGAGTAGACTTAAGACTTTCCTCTTTGATAGCGCTTATAGTTAGGGCTGGTTCAGGTCTATAGTTAGGGCTGGTTCAGGTTCATAGTTAGGGCTGGTTCAGGTCTATAGTTAGGGCTGGTTCAGGTCTATAGTTAGGGCTGGTTCAGGTCTATAGTTAGGGCTGGTTCAGGTCTATAGTTAGGGCTGGTTCAGGTTTATAGTTAGGGCTGGCTCAGGTCTATAGTTAGGGCTGGCTCAGGTTTGCCCTGGTTCATTCTTTCCAGCCCCTTGATATGCTGCTATAGGCCTAGACTGCCGGGGAACACCTTAGGATACACTGAGCTCCTCTCTCCTTTTCTCTCTCTCCTTCTGTATGAATTCATGTTCTATAAATGCACATTACTAACTCTACTTCTTCCCCCGGAGTCTTTGTGCTTTCTCGCCTCGCAGGTTTCCACGGATCGTGGTTGCATCTGGACCCTGGTCCTGCCTCCTGGTTCCTGGCTCCTGGTTCCTGACTCCTGGTTCCTGCCGTGACCCTACAGACGCACATTCTTCTCTATTTTACCTTCTGTGTGAATTCATGCACCATAAATGCACATTACTAACTCTGCTCCATCCCTGAGGTCTTTGTGTCTTCTCTCCTCGCAGGTTTCTGTGGATCGTGGTTAAATCTGGACCCTGGTCCTGGTCCTGCTGTGGTCCTCCCCGTCATCTACTGCTATTATTACATGAATCATTTCTGTCATGTGAATTGAACGTGTTGTAACTCTGTTATGTTGTTCATTCTGATCACATGACATCTATTGTACTCTGTCCATCCTGATAGAGGATCCTCCTCTGCTGCTCTCCTGAAGGTTTCTTACATTTTTCTCCCCGTTAAAAGTTTTTTTTTGTGGAGTTTTTCCTGAGTCGATGAGGTTCTGGGACAGAGGATGTCGTTGTGTACAGATTGTAAAGCCCTCTGAGGAGAATTTGTAATTTGTGATTTTGGGCTATACAAAATGAATTGAATTGAATTGAACATCCCAAGTCTCCTAACTGCATCCTCGTTTCCCTCACTATCGTCTCTTCCTTGCGTCCTAGTCCCTCCTACTAGGGATCTATGGAAAGGAAACCATGCGAGGAGAGACGAAACGAGGAAACATGTTTTCAGAGAAATTAGATATTAAATCTAATGAATGAATTGTATGAGCTCAGACTTCCACTCAAAGTGAAGCTAAAGAACCAGCTCGGGTTCAAAGTGCTTTCCTCTTATTCCAATTCTAGAGTCTATTTTACTTTCTACCTTTGAGGTAAATACACTTTGTCCTTAATCAGTTTTGGAAAAAATAGGAGATTTTACCTGCAGTGAATACCTGCTAGTCTGGAGTTTTGATGAGTTTCGATTGCCGGCCATCACCACCTGGTGCCTGAGACACTAACGAGCTGCCTGAGACACTAACGAGCTCCCTGAGACACTAACGAGCTGCCTGAGACACTAACGAGCTGCCTGAGACACTAACGAGCTGCCTGAGACACTAACGAGCTGCCTGAGACACTAACGAGCTGGGGGAGTGGTCAACACAGCTGTAGCCAACCGTTGTCAACTCTAGTGTAAAACTAGGAATTGTTTTGAAGCTTCAACTTCAGCGTCTGTATGAAGACTCTGAGGATGAAGACCAAGGAGTCCTCCTCGCTCCTCCCTCCCTCAATCAATAACCAATAACCAATCCGGCCTCAGAGGTTTTACGCGTCTTTATTTCTGTTCACAGTTTCATATTCGGACCTACAGACCATGTCCTGGACCTGTCTCTGTAGTGGACTCAGACCCCGTCCTGGACCTGTCTCTGTAGAACCTGGTCTCTGTCATGATGTTACCATGTCACCATGGTGACACGCCGCGGGGAACATGTTCTAGCTAATGTAGCACAGTTAGCTAAAACATGTTCTAGCTAACGTAGAACGGTTAGCTTAGCTGCTGTTAGCAACGGTTTTACTTCCCTTCAGACAAGAGAACCTTCACACTCACACTCAGGACCTTCAGTCGCACAAAACATGCTGAGTCACTATTAGCTAACAAGCTAATGTTAGCTATGTTAAAGTAACTCGTGTTTTCATCAAAACAACAAATATGTTCAACACAAAACATTCAAACATTTATGGAGTAAATTCATGAGCTTAATGACATTTGACACAAACTATTATTTTGTTTGTGAGTTTTCACCTTCACGTTATCTGTGAATGTTGTTATGAATGTAATAATTAATAATACAAATCAGACGTTAGCGAACAGCAGTAAAGTTTGTTTGGAGAACACAAGTCGGTTTCTGGCACTAATAACATCAATCTGCTCGTTAAGTCAAACTAGCCAACGTTAGCTTCGCTAGCTGACCAACATTAGCTACAACCTTCTGAATGTGAGTTAGCTTAAAGCTAATCTTAGCAACACCCGCCACATTAAAAGCTTGTTATGTTCAAAATAGAGGACAAAGTTCTATTCTGAGTTTAATGATTCAATATAAACTTCAAACAAAGCATGTAGCATAGCATGCTAGCAGTTAGCTAATGCTTCTTCATGTCTCAATGTCGTATTTCATGATTTTCTTCTAACAGAAAGAAAGCTGCTGCTGTATTTTCATAAAGTTTATGATTTTATTATCGAGGGCGACTGAAGGTCCTGAACTAGCTGGTTGACTCATCATCCCTCCTTCCCTCCATCCCTCCATCCCTCCTTCCCTCCATCCCTTCATCCCTTCATCCCTCCTTCCCTCCTTCCCTTCATCCCTCCATCCCATCATCCTTCCCTCCATCCCATCATCCCTCCATCCCTCCTTCCCTCCATCCCATCATCCCATCATCCCTCCATCCCTCCTTCCCCCCTTCATCCATCATCCCCTCAGTACTCGGGCAGCGTCTCGTTGTAGTCCATGATGCTAAGTTCGTGCCTCCTCTGTCGGACAGCGAGCGTCAGGTCTGCAGGAGGTGCAGGAGGTGCAGGAGGTGCTGGAGGTCCAGAGGAGGTCCGGCTGTGAGCTGAAGCCCGGCTCGGGGGCTCCATCTGAGGACTCCCTGCAAGGAGCATCTCTGCTTCCTGACCCAGAGGAGGACTCTCTGGCTGGGCCTCATGGTCCTCCTGCTCCTCCTCCTGCTCCTGCTCCTCCTCCTGCTCCTCCTCCTGCTCCTCCTCCTGCTCCTGCTGCACCTCCTCCTGGCTGTGATTGGTCGGTCTGAACAGCTGCCGTGCACGCTGCTCCAGGAAGGAGCCGACGGCCAGGGGGGAGTCGATGGGGGAGAGGGAGAGAGGGGAGGAGGAGCAGGAGAGGATGTGCAGGGGGGAGGTGGAGAAGGTCTCCGCGCCATTTATTATACCAACAGAAGAAGAAGAGAAGGGGCGGGGCTTGTGGCTGCCCTGAGGAGCTGGTAGAGCAGCGCTGCCGCCGTTTGTCCTGAGGGCGAGAGAGATGACATCATCACATGACATCATCACTGACATCATCACATGACATCACCACTGACATCATCACATGACATCACCTGTACCTGTCTCTGGTTTACCTGAGGTCCTGAGGCCGGCTGTGAGCCTCCAGGTGGATCTGGCTGTACAGGTGAAGCGTCTCCATCTGAAGCGTCTGGGTGACTCTCCTCAAAGCCTCACAGCGACTCTCACAGGCAGCCAGCTCCCCTCTGCAACACAACCACATCATTCAGGGGCCTCACCTGGGGGCAGGGGGGCCTCACCTGGGGGCAGGGGGCCTCACTTGGGGGCAGGGGGGCCTCACCTGGGGGCAGGGGGCCTCACTTGGGGGCAGGGGGGCCTCACCTGGGGGCCTCACCTGGGGGCAGGGGGCCTCACTTGGGGGGGGGGCCTCACTTGGGGGCGGGGGCCTCACCTGGGGGCAGGGGCCTCACTTGGGGGCAGGGGGCCTCGCAGGGGCAGGGGCCCTCGCTGGGTAGGGGAGCCTCACTTGGGGGCAGGGGCCTCACCTGGGGGCAGGGGCCTCACTTGGGGCAGGGGGCCTCACCTGGGGCCTCACCTGGGGGCAGGGGGCCTCTTGGGGGCAGGGGCCTCACCTGGGGGCAGGGGCCTCACTTGGGGGGCAGGGGGCCTCACTTGGGGGCAGGGGCCTCACCTGGGGGCAGGGGGCCTCACTTGGGGGCAGGGGGCTCACCTGGGGGCCTCACCTGGGGGCAGGGGGCCTCACTTGGGGGCAGGGGGGCCTCACCTGGGGGCAGGGGGCCTCACCTGGGGGTAGGGAGGCCTCACCTGGGGGCAGGGGGGCCTCACTTGGGGGCAGGGGGGCCTCACCTGGGGGCGGGGGGCCTCACTTGGGGGCAGGGGGGCCTCACTTGGGGGCAGGGGGGCCTCACCTGGGGGCCTCACCTGGGGGCAGGGGGCCTCACCTGGGGGCAGGGGGGCCTCACCTGGGGGCCTCACTTGGGGGCAGGGGGGCCTCACTTGGGGGCAGGGGGGCCTCACCTGGGGGCAGGGGGGCCTCACTTGGGGGTAGGGGGGCCTCACCTGGGGGCAGGGGGGCCTCACTTGGGGGCAGGGGGGCCTCACCTGGGGGCCTCACCTGGGGGCAGGGGGCCTCACTTGGGGGCAGGGGGCCTCACCTGGGGGCAGGGGGCCTCACTTGGGGGCAGGGGTGCATCACCTGGGGGCAGGGGGGCCTCACTTGGGGGCAGGGGTGCATCACCTGGGGGCAGGGGTGTCGCTCACCTGGGGACAGGGGTGTCGCTCACCTGAGGGCAGGGGGGCCGCTCTTATATTATTTTATATTCTGTTCCTTTATTCATTTCATGTCTCAGATTCTTCTCCTGCAGGTTTTGTATTCTTTCATATTTCATGATGTTTGAGGGCCTTCCCACTGTGGATCAATAATGCAGCAGCTTCCTGCTCCAGTCTGTCCTGAGGTCATGTGACCTGACTGACCTGAGGTCATGTGACATGTGGCTGACCTGAGGTCATGTGACCTGTCTGTTCTGAGGTCAGGTGACCTGTCTGTCCTGAGGTCATGTGACCTGT
>JACSYO010000923.1:0-2500 GCA_016806645.1 Ophiodon elongatus | reverse complement strand
GTCCCCATACCCGCTCTGACACTCCTGGAGCTCGCTCTGCAACAGCCAATCACAGCACAGGTAGTTTTAAACAGCCAATCACAGCACAAGATCAACCAAACCCTTCATTCTGACGATGTGTGTACAGTGTGTATTAGTGTGTATAGTGTGTTACAGTGTGTAGTGTGTGTACAGTGTGTATTAGTGTGTATTACAGTGTGTACAGTGTGTAGTACAGTGTGTATTACAGTGTGTATTACAGTGTGTAGTACAGTGTGTAGTACAGTGTGTACAGTGTGTATTACAGTGTGTATTACAGTGTGTACAGTGTGTATTACAGTGTGTATTCTGTGTATACAGTGTGTAGTACAGTGTGTACAGTGTGTACAGTGTGTAGTACAGTGTGTACAGTGTGTACAGTGTGTAAGTGTGTACAGTGTGTAGTACAGTGTGTGTACAGTGTGTAGTGTGTACTTTGTAGTGTGTGTACAGTGTGTGTACAGTGTGTAGTGTGTGTACAGTGTGTGTACAGTGTGTAGTGTGTGTACAGTGTGTAGTGTGTGTACAGTGTGTAGTATAGTGTGTACAGTGTGTAGTGTGTGTACAGTGTGTGTACAGTGTGTAGTGTGTACTGTGTGTAGTGTGTGTACAGTGTGTGTACAGTGTGTACAGTGTGCAGTGTGTGTACAGTGTGTGTATAGTGTGTACAGTGTGCAGTGTGTGTACAGTGTGTGTATAGTGTGTGTACAGTGTGTGTACAGTGTGTAGTGTGTACAGTGTGTAGTGTGTGTACAGTGTGTAGAGTGTGTGTACAGTGTGTGTACAGTGTGTAGTGTGTGTACAGTGTGTGTGCAGTGTGTGTACAGTGTGCAGTGTGTGTACAGTGTGTGTACAGTGTGTACAGTGTGTGTACAGTGTGTACAGTGTGTGTACAGTGTGCAGTGTGTGTACAGTGTGTACAGTGTGTGTACAGTGTGCAGTGTGTACAGTGTGTACAGTGTGTAGTAGTGTGCAGTGTGTGTACAGTGTGTACAGTGTGTACAGTGTGTACAGTGTGTACAGTGTGTAGTGTGTACAGTGTGTACAGTGTGTACAGTGTGTACAGTGTGCAGTGTGTAGTGTACAGTGTGTACAGTGTGCAGTGTGTACAGTGTGTACAGTGTGTACAGTGTGTACAGTGTGTAGAGTGTGTACAGTGTGTACAGTGTGTACAGTGTGTAGTGTGTACAGTGTGTACAGTGTGTACAGTGTGCAGTGTGTACAGTGTGTACAGTGTGTACAGTGTGTACAGTGTGCAGTGTGTATAGTGTACAGTGTGTACAGTGTGCAGTGTGTACAGTGTGTACAGTGTGTACAGTGTGTACAGTGTGTAGAGTGTGTACAGTGTGTACAGTGTGTACAGTGTGCAGTGTGTACAGTGTGTACAGTGTGTACAGTGTGCAGTGTGTACAGTGTGTACAGTGTGTACAGTGTGTACAGTGTGCAGTGTGTACAGTGTACAGTGTGTACAGTGTGTACAGTGTGTACAGTGTGTACAGTGTGCAGTGTGTACAGTGTACAGTGTGTACAGTGTGTACAGTGTGTACAGTGTGTACAGTGTGCAGTGTGTACAGTGTACAGTGTACAGTGTGTACAGTGTGTAGTACCTGCAGCCTCTGCCTGTCTCTCTGTGCGTCCTGCCTGTGCAGCAGCAGCTGCTGGTTGTGCGTGTGCAGCTGGCTGGTGTGTGTGTGTGTGTCGTGCTGCAGGTGTGTGTATCGTCTCTGCTCCTCCTGCAGACTGGACTTCAGAGACAGAATCTCTTCGTCCTGAAGGCTCAGCTGACCCTTCTGCAAGAAGTTCACATGTAGACGTCACGACTCCGTGTTTCACCACGACGTGCTCGTGAGACTGTTTACATATATGCGTTACCATGGCAACGACCTGCTCCTCCAGCGCCGTGGCGTTGACGACCCTCCGCAGCAGACGGCGGTTTCTGACGGCGTGTTGCTGACGTTTGAAACGTTCATACTGCAGCTGACTGTGGACCAGCAACAGCTGACTCCTCAGAGACTGAAGCTCCTCCCCCTGGGCGGGGCCTGACACACACACACACACACACACACACACACACACACACACACACACACACACACACACACACACACACACACACACACACACACACACACCTTGTTACACCTGTTGGGATCAATTGGGACCTCAAATCTGAAGGTGATGCGTTCAAAGCCCTGAAAGAAGTGATGTTAATGAGGTGAATCATGTTAATGAGGTGAATCATGTTAATGAGGTGAATCATGTTAATGAGGTGAATCATGTTAATGAGGTGAATCATGTTAATGAGATGCATCATGTTAATGAGATGCATTATGTTAATGAGGTGAATTGTTGTAATGATATGCTTTATGTTAATGAGCTGAATCATATTAATGAGATGAATCATATTAATGAGATGATTTATATTAATAAGATGAATCATGTTAATAAGGTGAATCATATTAATGAGATGATTTATATTAAT
>JACSYO010000921.1:1162500-1169569 GCA_016806645.1 Ophiodon elongatus | reverse complement strand
TTTAACATCAATGCTTCTGTTCAGACTGAGCACTCTGACCGTCCAGACGCTCGCCGTCATGTTCAGGGAGACGGAGGTCGAACCGGCCAGACTCATCCTGCTCTCTACCAAGAAGTAAACGCACACACACACACACACACACACACACACACACACACACACACCCTCTAAAATGCTGATGGGTAGATCTGATCAAAGAGAGAATCAAAGAGTTATTTCCCTGATTGGATTAAGGGTCTGAGATATCTCTCTCTCTCTCTCTCTCTCTCTCTCTCTCTCTCTCTCTCTCTCTCTCTCTCTCTCTCTCTCTCTCTCTCTCTCTCTCTCTCCTCCCCCCCCCCTCTCAGAGGAGCCCTGGCCTCCAGAATGCTGCTCGCCTTGATGTGTGACGCAGATCCACGAACCCAGAACCAAAGATCTCTGGTTGACTGTGAGGTGAGCTGCTCCCCACTCACATTAATGTTGTTATTGATCTATTTTTTTTAATGTCACCACTGCCCTTCTCTGTCAGCTCCGGGCCTTCCTATCCGAGTACCTGGACGCTGCCTGCTCTCTGCTCTTTGAGCTGCTGCTTTTAGGCCACAACGTGAGTTTAAACCTTTTTCCCCTCGATTTTGTTTTAGCCTGGTAGGTGGTGCCATTTTGTAAATGTGGAGAAGTCCCCGCTCAACCTGTGACTTTACGCTTTATTGAAACTTTAGGCCAGCAGATGTTCCCCTGCTGACAACTTCGTGTCTGTCGGCTGGATCCTTGGAGTCCTGCAGCCTCATCCTCACATGGTAAACCCCCTCACAGTCCCTCTGTTTGGAGACACCGGCGCTTTCTTTAACTTAGTACGGATTTGTTGTTTTTTATTTGGTTCCCACAACTGAAACAGAGTGAGACATCTCTTCAGGGGGATAGCGTCACTTTCATTCATGTTATATCAATAATTTAAGATTTAAGATGATCAACTTAATAGTTTGAACCAGGACTTTCAGTGTTTGATGCAATTATCTTGTGAAACTTCTGCCATATTACATATTTATCTATAAACGATACTAAAGGACTCGTATCGGGACAGATGGTCCTGTTGGGCGAACATTTTAAATACGAGTGTGTTGTCGAGTTAAAACTCTCCTCGTCTCTCTGCAGGTGTCCTTCATCGGGTACCAGGTCCAGCAGGTGGTGCTGGTTCTGTCAGACCTGCGGGAGTCCTTTCTGAGTCCACTTCAGTCCGTCCTGCTGTTCCAGCGCTGTCGCCTCCTGCTGGCCTGCCTGCAGTACAACAACCAGCTGGCCCAGCACCTCCGCTCCCACTTCAGAGAGGAGTTCAGGTTTGTGCTCAAGATTCAGGACAAAAAAAGATTCAGAAAAAAGTTTTGCCAAACCTTCAGAGACCTAGTGTTACTGTCAGTATTTTATCAACAATCACAAACTGACTTTCCTTGTTTTTTTGGGATATATATATATATAAGGTAGGTGGGGCTATTATGCTATTATAATGCGCTGGCTGTTGTTAAGGCTTTGTTAAGGGGGGGGGGTATAATGCGTTATATATGGCGCGCGGCGTTACAAGGCGTTGTTTTTGTTGCTGCTGTTGTTGTTGTTAAATACAAGGCAGCAAGCAGCAGGGCAAGGTTACGCTATAAGGCGCGTTGGCAAGGCGCGTTGTTAAGGCAAGGGCGCTATTAATGAAGAAGGCTTTGCTGCTTTTGTTATATGTTAAGGCGTTAAGCATGGCGTTATGGCGCTGCTGGCAATGCGCGTTGTTGTTAAGAAGCTTAAGGCATGTTGCTGGCAGCAAGCGCGCAGCATAAGGCGTTGTTAATGAGGTAAGCTTTGTTATTGTTGAGCGTTGTTGCAGCGCGCTGTTGCGCGCGCGTTGTTGTTGTTGCTGGCGGCGCTACTATGCGTTGTTTATGGCGCGTTGTTGCAGCAGCAGGCTTATATGGTTATATGCGCGGCCTTTGCCATTACGCCATTACGCTACGTTATTATTACAGTGCATTATTTGTCGTAGGTATTGCATCTGAGACCAGCATTAATTTCTGTGATTTTAATTTGATTTGTAGCACCCCCTAGTGGTCGACTTGAATGAAACTTTCATGGTATATAAAAGGTGCGGATGTGGACATATCTTGCAGGTTTTGTGATGATTGGTTGTGGAGTTGGTGTCTATTGATGTGCTGAGTCACGGCCCTTTAGAAGTTCATTGCTCAATATCTTCAAAACGCAAAACGACATATCAAAAAGCTTAAAGTCTTGGTCCAATAATGATACACAGAATATTTGGCAGCACATGGATTCACGGTTTAGGAGGCAATGTAAAATAAATATTTATTTTTTTTAAATAAAAAATGGCAGAAAATCCAGTGGGCAGACTTTAGTGGTTCTTGAGGCAAATTTGTCTCGTGATCGGAGACGGACGTCTGATGTAAATCGGACTCATGTGGCCTGAAGCCCTAATTAGGTTGAGGAGTCTGAGTTAAGATCAGTGGTGGAAGAAGTACTCCGATGCTTTACGAAGTCTTAAAGTACTCTGTTGCAGTATAGTACTAAAATAAAATGGAAGTACTCAAGTGAAGTATGTAAAAATTGTACTTAAGTGCAGTACTTGGTGAATGTTTTTTTCCCCTCCAGGTACTTTGTGAAGCTGTCGTGCGCTGAGGAGAAGCTGCCGCCTCACTACCCGATCAGCCAACCAACTCTTCAGCTGGTCGAGCAAATCCTGACTCTTCATCTGCACCGATGACCGCACACGAGCTCTCCTCCAGACTGTGCCTTTAACAAAGTCTGAGTGAGTTTAGGCTTTGAGCCGCACACTTGAGTTCCACCGCTGCCGTTAATTAACCGGGCGGTAAATCTGCAGCCGTTACGGGTGAAACTAAGGAACTCAGCAGAAATAGTAGCACTTCTTTCTGCCATGTTTTTGTTTTACGAAATGTTCCTTTAATGCTGTGAAGCAGAAATGAGTGTTAGCAGAGCTTTGAGCTCAACATGTTTTGGATTCTGCCTTTTTGTGTATATTTAGAACATGTAGATCTGTAGATGTCCTCAGATGACGTGCGCTCTAAATAAACATCATTTCAGTGGAAGTCAAAAAAGTTGTCCCAAAAACGCAGTTTATAATATATAATTATTAAATTAAATTAAATAATAATATAATAAAGTGCATCGGCACATTCATGGTGGATTATTTACGATTTGTGTCAACGATAGAGAAGAGATTACGTCTCACTAAAGTCCGACTGAGGAAGACAGTGGTCATAATACACATTCAGTCTGAATGTTGGGCTACTGGTACATTGAAAAAAGTATTTCTTAAATTATTAGCGGCATTAAAAGTAGACTGAAGCGTTTGGAAAAAAATATTGAATCGGTGTAAAAAAACCCTGATTATTTTTTATTAAATAAAGTTTTAAGACACAACAGTATAATATTTTTTTATAATTATATAAAATATCAAATTCTCTCTAAAAATCCACAACATGCATTGATTTTACTGTCAAAAGTTTACATTTGCAGATAATTAAAAGAATACTTAACCCACAAAATGACACATTTGTAAATCACGTACTTGCCCTTTGGTGAACGGAGAATCAAAAGACAGAAAGGTTTTGATGAATTGAAGTAAATTAAAGAACTAAAGGTAACACTTGGTGAGTCACTGATACACAAATGGCCCTTTTGTGGGTGAATTATTCCTTTTTAAACGAAAACATATTCATTTGAATGAATATTAGCTTTGTGGGCACTAAATAATTAAATCAGAGGCACAATTTGCCCAAAACGAACAACCTGAACCTTAAACGATAACATATTCAGTGCACGTCAGTTCATCAGAAGAGAAGGCACACGGTCACCTGAGAACACGCGATCGTGTTAATTTAATAAAACACGATCGCACAACGCTGTGTTTTCCTGCAGCGAATCACATCTTGGCTTTGGGATTGCGGGCTGAGTACAGATGCTGCTGCAGAAAAGCCAAGATCTTATTCCAGGAGTCTTCCTGAGCGTCTGAATGAGGTTTGGTTTGTCCTCCCCAAAGCAATATCACTGAAACACACAGTGAAGAGCACAAAACCTCAATTCAACACAGCTGGAGTTTCTTTTTTAACGTCTTTTCTTAAAGGGACAATTCACCCCAACATCAAAAATAAATATTTTTCCTCTCACCTGTCGTGTGTTATTGTTATAAATCTTGATTGTTTTGTATATATATATACACACACAATAAGAAAAAAAAAAAATATATATATATATATATATATATATATATATATATAAATATAAATAAATGCAAAGTTTGAATGAATTGAAAAAAAATAGTTTTTATTTGTGTGATGTAATGTGTTTGTTTTTTTCACACAAATAAAAACTATTTTTTTTCAATTCATTCAAACTTTGCATATATATATAAAAAAAATATGGTTATCCATTTTTTTTTTAAATATCTCAAATTTTATTAGCAGTCAAGCTGTAGTTTATTTGTCCTCCAGAACCAGCTACACGCTAAAATGTAAGACCATTTTTAACGAACTGGGTAAAGTATTTGGTTCTGTGACAGACGGTGAAGGGAACACATCGATGAAAGTCTTCCATCGACCCGAAAACCACCAAAAATAAAAACAAAGAACAGAACTTTAAACCTTTAAGTGAGCAGAACTCACCTCTCTCTTTCGTGTCCTCCTTTCTAAACTTAGTGGCTCTGAAGTGAGGAGAGTAGGGCGGCTCGATCAGATGTCCAGCATCCGGGTATTCAATTCTGGTCAGCAGGTGCTCCTTCCCTGCTGCACGCATCATCTGGGCCATCTGGGGGGAGGGGGTCAAAGGTCAGAGGTCAAATCAAAACAGCACCGACTGATTTCGTGTCTGTGGAGCTCCAACATGTGAAAACCATGAAAGAGTTATTGGATTTGAGTTATTCTTCAGTCCTCTGATGGACTCGTACTAAAACATTGATCACATTACCAAAATACTTCAGGAAGTACAAGCAAGAGAAAATACATACAAATATACACATTTAAATATTCAGCCAGATA
This sequence comes from Ophiodon elongatus, assembly GCA_016806645.1. Classification (NCBI taxonomy): domain Eukaryota; kingdom Metazoa; phylum Chordata; class Actinopteri; order Perciformes; family Hexagrammidae; genus Ophiodon; species Ophiodon elongatus. Next base: position 1,164,545 of record JACSYO010000921.1, on the reverse strand, counting down.
CATAACTACAGGTGGCACAAATATTTGTGCTGTTATTTTATTTACACCCGTCTCATGGTTGATTTTGCAACCAATAAATATTTATCATTTAACTTGCAATTAACAGTAATACTCTTAAGATGTACTAATTATTCCCACAGAGTATAAATAGCTTGTTTTTGCATATTCACAGATGCTCTATTTTATGAGTATAAACTGCTCTTACATCTACTTCATCGTGTGTGTGTGTGTGTGTGTGTGTGTGTGTGTGTGTGTGTGTGTGTGTGTGTGTGTGTGTGTGTGTGTGTGCTCACATCCTCAGCACACTCCACTGCGGGGAAGTTCTGATCATCGAGGCCGTTCACCAACAACATTGGACAGTTTATTTTCCCCATCTCCAAGAGAATTAACCAAAACAAGTGTTTGTTAGAATAAAACAATGTGAGTCAACGGCTCTATTTTAGTCTCACGACTCAACACAGAAATCATAAAAATATTTTACCATCTCAGTACAATGCATAGGCTTTATATCTGAAGGGGATGTAGAACGCTAAATAAGACATTTTTAGGGCCCAAAATAGTTACAATTAACTTTAATGAACTGAAAACACACTGAAAAAGTAGTCCACCTGTCAATCACCCTGTAGCCCCGCCCCTAAAGAATCCCCTGCTTTATGGACTGTTTGACTCTAAATGGACCATAATTTACTAAATGAACATCATGCTGTATTGAAGAAGACTTGAAACTAGAGATTGAGACATAAACTCATGTTTACAATGTTTACTGAGGGAATAAATCAAGAGAGAAGTAGAGTCATTTTCTATCGACTTCTATACAACCAGAGGAGTCGCCCCCTGGTGGTCAGGAGAGAGAATGCAGCTTTAACACATGAAGCTTTGACTTCTATACAACCAGCGGAGTCGCCCCCTGGTGGTCAGGAGAGAGAATGCAGCTTTAAAACATGAAGCTTTGACTTCTATACAACCAGAGGAGTCGCCCCCTGGTGGTCAGGAGAGAGAATGCAGCTTTAAGGCACTTGGAGTCACAATGATTGAAGAACAGATAAGAAAGCCACAAAAATCGGGCGCCAAAACAGATATTTTTGTCCGACATTAAAAAGTACATTTGTTTACACTTTGAAACTTGTTGTGCCGTTTAAGTCTTTAATGAAAGGCGGATATCTGTTTAAGTAAACTAATATATAATCTCCTCCTTGTGAGTCAACAGTGCAACATGTACTTACATCCAGTTTCTGTGAGAGATCCTCGGGAATCGGTAGGCTCATACCTCGCCATATCTCACAGTTGTGCTCATCCACACGCAGCTTGGAAACCTTCCTGCTATCACAAGTAATTCACCATGACGTCAGGCCCTCCGTGTGCGCTGGCTTCATGTTTCTGACAGAACAACAGAATACCTACGAGGCAAACGCTTGATAAAGTCCTTGTAAGTTCTCCCCGCGTGGATAGAGGTGGCTGCCGCTGATACAAACGCAACAACGAGGCTGGAACAAAACACAACGACGGACTCTTTAGTTCTTTAGTTCTCCGCTGTGCGATATCGGGGGCCAAAAGTTCTGCAGGTTTTACATTTATTTTTGTTTATTGGTACTTGCCTTGATAACGCTGCTCTCGGTTGCCAAGTAATTGGTCACAATCGAGCCGAGGGAAAGGCCCAAAATTCCAACTCTGTCTGGGTTCACTTGAGGATGTTCACTGACGATATTAAACGCCGTCTGTGCAGAAGTAGATAACGGGAATTTAAGAAACAATACATCTTTTTAAGACATTCCTCCTGTGTGTGTGTGTGTGTGTGTGTGTGTGTGTGTGTGTGTGTGTGTGTGTGTGTGTGTGTGTGTGTGTGTGTGTGTGTGTGTGTGTGTGTGTGTGTGTGTGTGGCAACAATGTTGACCTGGAGACACCTACTGTGGCGGGAACGACCACCGAGGCGGTTTTGAGTATTTTTATTTTTTTAGCGTTCAAGATGGAGTCAAGGAACTTTGCAGGGTTCAAGGAATATGTCCCAAAATATATATAAAATTTGAAATATATCCCAAAATACTCCA
>JACSYO010000921.1:1135000-1155000 GCA_016806645.1 Ophiodon elongatus | reverse complement strand
GGTTTTATTTTTACCGGTGTTAATAAAATGTTCTTTTCATTTCCAGTCATGTTATATTTTCAGAATCCGGTTTATTGCCAAGTAGTTTTAACTTTTATTATTTATTGTTTCGGTACATAACGATAAACATAGTAAGATAAAATGAATAATCAAAGCAAGTTAAGAATATTAGATATAGATTTACAATAAAATAAATAAACAAATCACGATATGTTAGGAATAAATGTACGATATATAAAAATAAACATCGCTGCAAAGTGACAATCTAAAATATTGAATTACAGTAAAAGTATTAAACTAAGCGCTGCATGTTAAGAATATTACAAATACATTTATAAAGAGCTGTGTTTTAAAACAAAGATGTAGTGTGTTGATCTCAGTATAAAGAATAAGGATTGTTTTTTGATGATTCATGTGTTGTTGTTGTTGTTGTTGTTGTTGTTGTTGTTGTGGCTCCAGGTGACATCAGTCAGAAGACGACGTGGCATCGCGTGTCGGTCTTCAAACCGGGTCTGAGAGACGTGGCCTACCAGTACGTCAAGAAAGGGTACGACCTCAAATACATTTGTTTATTTATAAATAATGTTGTTGTTTTTTTTTATGGTTATACAGCGGAGAGAACATACATGCTCTCTGGCTTTGTTAACTCCACTTAAATGCATTTTATTTGGTCTCATTTATCAAATATTTAACATGCGTATACGTTGTTAAATATTATATATTTTTTGTTTTCAACAACAAATGCAACAAATTATTCATTTTAAACCTGCAGAGATGATTTGATACTTTAACGCTAAAGTTCTAAAGCTGGATAATATCAGATTAAATATATAAAGATAGTTTCCCCCACTGGGGATTAATAAAGCTTTCTAACCTAAATAATTATTTTTCTACTTTTTTACAAAAAAAAAAAAAAAAAGAAAATGTTAAAAGCTTTGAGAAGGCTGTTTCCTAATGACCATATGAAACAAGTATTTATCATAAATGTAGGTCCTTTTGTGGCTTGAGGTTCATGGGAGTTTGCTTTAAGGACTCCAGGTAGGAACGTTTGAGGAACCTTTTTTAAAGAGGAACCTTCGTGTGACTGATTCAGAGCCTCGGTTTCAGGTCCAGGATCCTTGTGGAGGGGAAACTGGACTACGGAGAATATGTGGACAAGAACCAGGTCAGACGGCAGGCCACCACCATCATCGCAGGTCAGAACACACACACACACACACACACACACACACACACACACACACACACACACACACACACACACACACACACACCCCTCCCTCTCATGTCGGCTCAATGATTTCTCTTCCTTCCTGCAGACAACATCGTCTTCCTGAGCGACAACATTCGAGAGAGAACCTGAAGCTCCTCCCTCTTCGTCTCCACGCGACAACAAGACGACTTCTTTTCTTTTCGTACTCTCCCAGTTTTATACAGAAACATATGCCCTAGGTGCCCAAAAGAGAAGGGGGACAGAATAGGATGTGACACTCTGGTTCGTGTCTGGCGCCTCCTGCAGACCTTGAGGTCCTCAAGAGAAGCAGAAAGCTTGTTGTAGTATAAATACACGTACTGATTATGGTTTTCATTGTGCTACTTGTACAGATGTTGAGGATCTTAGAAAACCTTTATTATTGTGATTCTTAGTGAGAAAGAAAATCAGGGGTCTCAAACTACCAACCTGGTGGCCGGAGACAAATTCTAAAGGCCCTTTATCACGTGTTTGTTGGGAACTATTTGCAGATTAATCGTGGTCATTTCATGGGATTTGTTTATCACCAAGAAAATATATACAGTTCACCAGTTTTGAGTTCTTCTGGCTTCTCTCTTTGTTAAATGTCAGCTGTCTTTCTTGCAAATCTCTTCACGCAAATGTGTTGTGACTGAAGGTTGTTGAACCGGAGCGAAACGTGCGGATACGGAAACCTGAGCATTTAAATTTCAGTTTCAGGTTTTTGTTTTTTTTTCCTCTGTTTTTTTGTTTTCCTGTTCGCGTCCCAGGATTGTGCACAATTATAACAGAACATTTATGTATGGATTTGATGTTTTTTATTGATGTTTATCTACCCCTGTTTTCTGCTTTGTCACTTTCTTGTTAGTTGTTATTCCTGTTATCGCTTCATCATTTCCTTCCTTCATCTCACTACTGTTGGTTCATTTCTCTGTAACGGTTGGCAACGGTTGACCTTTTTTTTTTTTTTTTTTTACAAACTATTTTTGTCTTCACATTTTTGTTCATCTTCCCCAATCATGTATCATTAAACCTACCTGTGTTGATAACTGTTGCAAAATTCTCCCAACAAAGCACTTTTTGGAGCAGAAAAAGCAACAAGTAACCATTAAAAACAAACTCAAATGTAAAAAAAAAAAAAAAAAAATATGTTAAAAAGATTCAAAGAAAATTAAAGACTAAATAGTTCCATAAAGACATATAAACGTGTACTATTTATCAAAGTAAGTGAAATGCAAGTCTTTAGTTATTTAAATCTTCTATTTTCGCCAGTGGACGTTGATTGGCTGGTTCTGTGGCGGTGGAGGCGGGCCTACGTCGAAGGTATTCTTGGCCTAAAGTGATTGGTCTCAGTAATAGTCGAAGTCTTTCCTGATTGGCTGCGTCGCTTGTCAATCAAAGGAAACGTACGGTCGAACGGGCTTTAAACAGGGGAGCAATCTGATTGGTCGGACAGCTGGTGGTGGGCGGGGCTGTGGATTCGGGTTAAGACGCTGCGTCATTTTGACGGAATTAACCAGTGTGGCACCGGAAATGGGTCGAGTGGATTTCAAAATAAAAGCTCAAACCTTATCCGTAACAGGATTGAGGGGCGAGTATCAATTTCAAATATATATTTAACTAATTTACCATGTTTTCTTTCCTGCTGGGGGACTTAAACATGTAATTGTATCACTTGATAACATTAAAACAAAAAAAACAAGATATCTTGAATTTAACTCCACAAGTATTTTCTCACTGATTATGTGAAAATATTTGAATTTGCACATTTTTTTATAAATAATTAAAACATGGTTTTGATCACCTTGTATAGTTAATTATATAATGAAACATAAAAAGGTAAAGAATGAGCTGAGACATGTTAGTTGGTAATTTTCTATCTGTTCTGGAGCTTTTGATCATATCACACGATCTTCTTCGGCAGATGGAGTTTGAACCATTAGTCTTGAAATTGCATATGCTGCATTTTCAGTTTTACTCATAATGCCGTCTTCAAAATAGACTGAAAATGAAGGTTGAATCTTTTATTTCAGTTTTTATGAACACGTTTCTTTTAGTATATATGTATTTATATTTGTTGCTGTTTACTCACTTTATTTTGCATAAAACTTCAGCAATGGCCTGAAAGGAGGAGTGCTGGTTTTATTTTGAAATTCAAAACCGGAAACTCCAGTTTGTTATTATAGGGATTTGACGCTCGTGTCATAAACAGCTGGAACAGAAGAACCACTTCACTTTTCTTTTCTTTTTTACCTTGCATTAAATCCCCAATACATCAAAGTGCATTTACATTAACAGTCATACTCACTTATTTTATTGATTTTCTTTTATTTCATGAGTTTATTCCCCCAGTGTTCTCTGTTTTTCTCCGTGACTCCGCCCATGCATTCCTGTGTGTCTGGGCCGTGAAGAAGAGGAGGAGGAGGAGGAGGAAAGGAAAGAGAGGCTGCAGAAATCTGAACCAGAGAAGAGATGATTATCAACAACAACAATAACCCGCCTGCTGCAGCCTCCTGACACACCGAGCATTCATCCCCCGAGTCTGAACCAACGTGGACGCGTTTATATTCGTTTGATTTATTCCCTCTTACAAGTTGTTGGAAACTTTCTTGCACCGGAGTTGGAAACTTTTATTTTTTTTTCGGGGGGGGGGAGTTTTGGTTTTCAGTCCGAACTGCATTGCTATTTATTATTATTATTATTACTTATTACTGCCGCAAAAACAACAACAAAACCGGCTAAAAAAGAGGAGCAAGAGAGAGAGAGAGTGCGCGCGGAGGAAATCATGGAGCTCCTGGACAGTAGTGAACCGTTTCTCCACTGGGACCGGAACCTCAGCGAGCTGTCTGAGGCCGGAGAGATCGACCGTGTGCTCTACACCAACGTGAGTCATCGATCGGGGGGGGGGGGGCAGATCGGGGGGAGAGGGGGATCGATCAGGAGCCCGATCGGGAGGGGGGGGGGGGTCGATCAGGGGGCCTCTGAAGCCTGTCAGTGAGAAACGATCACATTTTAATCCCTTTGATTGAGAAGAAGGGGTGTGTGTGTGTGTGTGTGTGTGTGTGTGTGTGTGTGTGTGCGCGTGTGTGTGTGTGTGTGTGTGTGCGCGCGTGCGCGCCGGTACCCGGCTCTCCATTCACAACTTGAGCCTTGAGGTCCTGGATGCAACTTTCTCGGCCTCCTCTTCTTCCTCCTCTTCCTCCCTTTTATTTCCCTTGAAAGGCATTTTGTTGCAAGATGGCGACAAAGTATTCCAAAAAAAAGTTTTAATACAAATAATAGTTTAAAGATATGAGCGATGGGGATGTATGTGATTTAGGAAGGAAAAACCCAAAGAGGTTCACTTCATGTTTTATCAATATGTATCAGAGAAAAGAAGTACCTACTCACATTTAAGAAGCTGGAAATAGAAAAAAATATTAGGCCTTTTTGCACAAATTAATTGAAATAAAAATGCAAACAATGGGTATGGAAACATCACAGTGTTTTTAACTTGAAAAAAAAGCTATTTATGACATGTTCAATCAATTGAATGATAACAATAGGGGGAAAAATGTTCTCTGAGTCTAAAACTGATCATTATTCAATTTAATGTACTAAAAGTAAAGTAGCACAATCTCACATTTGAGATACCGGAAACAGAATATTTTGCATTTTTGCTTCATAAATGACCAAAAATGTCATTTTTCTGTCGATGAATGACAAAAGAAAGGTTTTCTGAGGACATGGGCCTTCAAAATAAGAGTTTTAATGGTTCTTTTAGTGTTAATGTGATGAACATTTAGGAGAGAGAGAGAGAGAGAGAGAGAGAGAGAGTGTTTACAGGGGAAAAATCCAGCTGGTTTGCAGGACGGGAATCAGACACCACAGAGGCCTATTGAGCCCTGAGACTGAGACAATACACACACACACACACACACACACACACACACACACACACACACTCACTCACTCACTCACTCACTCACTCACACACACACTCTCCTCTAGGAAGACCTGCAGACAGGTAAAGACTTGTGCTGGTAAAACTTCAGAGCTTTCCAGCTGTGAACGGGGCCCTTGTAAACGCGTCCCGAGGCTACGGCTCCTGCAGCATCGGACCAGCGAGCTGCAGATGTTAAAGGTTACGGCGCATTTAAAAAAAAAAAAAAAAAAAAAAAAGATTGTCCCGCTGATCAACGTTTTATTAAGTGATGAGAACAAAGGTCTTCCACAGAAGGCTTCGGAAAATAATCAGCTAAATGGTAAAAAACACAAAAACAGAATAAGTTCCTGAATAAACAGGAACTTATAAACAGCAGCTGCTCAAGTACTGTGATTAAGTCATTTCAGTACTTGCACTCTACTTAAGATGTACTTAACATTTCAGAGGGAAATGTAGTACTTCACTACATTTATTTGAGACTTATAGTTACTTTTGATATATGATACAATGCAGTACTATAGTACTAATCTACCCAGTAGTATACAAAGTACAGAAAGACGAAGTACAACATTAGAACTGAGTCATTCTGCATAGTGAGTACTTTTACTTGTAGTGTAGTATTTTTCAGACTGTTGTGTTTCTACAAACAAACGTTGAACAGTCGGGAAGTGTCTCATGAAAGTTGCATTGTGGGAAATGCAGTTTTCTTTGGAGCTCGACAGCCGGTATCTCAACTTCTGCTGCTACGACTCTGATGAATCTGTTGAACATTCTCTAATCTTTTGAATTTAATTATAATTTATTACAACTTGCGTCTTTTATTCTAGTAGATTTGTCCAATGACATTCAAATTCACATTATCTCACCCGCTTTAAAGGGCCAGCGTGTAGCAAAAATAATATTCAAAACTATAATTGAATTTGTGTATAATCTCCTGAAACTAAGAGTCTTTGTGTTTTCGTTGGCTTAGAATGAGTCCGTCATATTTACATAGGCACCATGTTGCACCTCCATGTTTTCTTCCGCTGTCAGACTTGCGTTGCTCCTATGTCAGGGATATTATGGTATGGTTACCGTGGTTTCGCGTCCGCTGTGGTTGCAACCTGCAACCTGCAACCACAGCCGCATGCTAACACTTCCTCAACACTAACCCTTTAAAGAATAACACAAATAAATGCTTATTTCTTCTGAAAATCATTGTGTAGCGTGCATTAATAAATAAATCAAGACCAGTTGCTCTTTTTTTACATTATTACACATTAGCTGCTTTGTATTGGTACCTGTGATTTTTGCATTTCTTGCTATTGGATCGAAACCATTCTGTGTCTCTGTGCCGCTTCACTCCACTCGAATCTATGAAGCTCAAAGTTGAAGCAAAGTTCCTCCGCAGGTGTTAAAATGTGAAGCCTCGCTCATACCGACGGCACACAAAGGCCAGGTTGTGCTCGGCAGCGGGACTAAGATGCCCTTGTTAGTGAGGTGAATATTCTATATATAGTAAAGCATGAATAGTATGTGTGTGTGTGTGTGTGTGTGTGTGCGGGGGGGGGGGATGCATGAAGACTGCAGTGTTTGAATCCCGGCAGCTTGAGAAGCAGACTGGAGTCTTTGTTGGGTCTCACTCTCACTTCTTCTCTCCTCGGGGGTTTTGTTGACGTGAGATTCCTCACAACAACGTAAAGCCTCTCGGCCGGTCGCCTGTGTGGGATCCTCCATCTCAGCGTCTGCCGCCCCTCTCTTTTGTTGAAAAGCTCATATCGCGATCAAGTTCCTCAGGTTTTAGAATTACAACAAAGCATCAGCACCGAGGTGGAGTTTCTTTCTTTTATCTCTATTCATCCGCGGCCAAATCAACACCTCTCTGACGCAACGTGAATCTATTTCAGGAAAGGGAAAACATGTTACGAAACAGGAATACTTAGTTTTTTTTCTTAAGAGCCAAATCCAGATTACAGTAAGAATGATCACACTTAAATGATTTCTTTCTGTTTGGCTCAATTCATCTTTCACATAATGTAAATACCGGGAATTCAAATGATGTCGCAACTGATGTAAAACATAGATTTTAATGTTTCTTTTGGAATTAAAATCCTGCACATTCAGTTATACATACATTTTATTTTTTTATTTAAAATCTCGGAAAAGGCGTTGAGGGAGAACCCCTCAAGTTCAATGGTACCGAGCTCCACACAATAAATACAGACGCAAGTAAAATCAAACGGCAATAAAATAATAATAATAAATGGCTGTATCAATTAAAACAAAAGATTAAATGCAATGACAGCGGTATTGATGAGGACAACTTAAAGCTGCTGCGAGGAACTTTAACTTTGTATCTGGCGCCCCCTGTGGACTAAAGAGGTAGTGTCTCTGAGCACCAGGGTCCCTTTAGAGAACCTCTCATTGTACTGCAGCAGGGTCTGACAGTCTGACCCTCTCAGTCCTGGTTCTGATTCTCCCGTGCCCCCCTTCCCTCCAGCGGGTCCAGCAATACGTCCTGGGTCTCCCAGAGAGGAGAAGCTCTGCTCCTGGAGGAGGAGGAGGAGGAGGAGGAGGAGGAGGAGACGCTGCTGCTGCTGCCGGGAGCTGAGCTCTCCTCTTTCCTCCGGAGCTCCGACTGCAGGTCCAAGGCTGCAGGTGAAGCCGGATCTGGGTCTGTCCACGGTGGACTGGTCTCTGCTGGATCTGGGTCTGTCCACGGTGGACTGGTCTCTGCCGGATCTGGGTCTGTCCACGGTGGTCTGGTCTCTGCTGGATCTGGGTCTGTCCTGGGTCTGAAGGAGGTACTGGTGAACCTGCATGATGTCATCTGGTTTCACCAGAATCCGACCCGGTGTCCCCGATCTGATGGTCTGGATTACTTATAAAGGTCTATAGAGGATCAGTATTAAACTGAGACGGTTTCAGAACCACTTAAAAGTTCCTCACAGTAACTTTAAACTTTTATTGAAGTATATTCCAAGTATTTGGGGCTCAGTACCAAAACGCAGATCCTCCTCGCTCTGTTTGAATGTTCGACACCTTCAGCATGAGCCCCTCAAGTCAGGGCAGTTCCTGTGGTGAAGTGTTTCTCTCCTCAGAGTTTGATCAATCTGAATACCACGAAGTGTTTGTAGCCATGACGATGCACAGCCGGGAGATAAACGTCTGCTTCTGTGTTTAGGAAGCTCGGCTTCCTGTCAGACGCATCAGGAAGGAAACGGAGAGAAAGTGGCTTTAAACTGAAATGCTTGTTTCATGCTCTTACATCTAAATATATATATATATATATATAAATATATATATATATATACTTGTGTCTTTAAAAAAAGAAGAAGAAAAAAACTTGGTGCTCAGCACATGGTGTACTCGTGGAGAGAAGACGAGGACATGCAGAGGAAACGAGGAAAGTCGCTCTGCACATGCTCCAGGGCTTTCCAGCTGTGTGTGTGCGTGTGCGTGTGCGTGTGCGTGTCTGTGTATGTGTGTGTGTGTGTGTGTGTGTGTGTGTGTGCTTACATAACACACAGCTTACCTGCAGATAAAGACTCACCTGTATCTTTAAATCAAACTCCAGCTGTAATACAGCACTTCAATTGATACACGTAATGGCTTTGACAGCTCAGGTACTTTGCTTCGAGGTACTTTACTTGAGTATTTCCATTTCATGATACTTTATACTTCGACTTCGCTTCGTCTCAGAGGTCAATATTGTACTTTTTACTCCACTAGTTCCTTCACATATTACAGTTTTTCATCCCCTTCCAGGTAAAACCTGTGTTGATGTATGCTGTTTGTTCTTTTTAGAGATACGAGGTTCTCACAGGACAGACGCTACAAACATACGATGATCTGATAGATTATGATGCATCGATGTAGATTAAATTAGCCAGCAGTATATAAAGGAGTTAAAACACAACATACACATTAATGCAGCAGAAACTTCAGATATAATAGAAAAACACTGAATCAATTATTTTACTTTTCAAACTTAAAGTAAATTCTACCGCTAATATCACTTCTTGAAATTGGTTTTGAATATTTTCACATGTGTGGTATATGTACTTTTGCTCAAGTAAAGTATGTGAGTACACACACACACACACATACACACACACACACACACACACACACACACACTTAGGGTTGCTTTATTCAACGAGAGCAAACACGCGAGGAGTTGAAAGGTAAACAGCTTGATCCGTGTGCTCACAGAGCTCAGCCTGTTCTCCGGCGGGGCAGGGCATCCTGCTCGCCGGTGGCCTCGCTCTGTCTCTCTGTGAATGGTCCATGTGTCTGTTGTGTCAGTCTGTAGGCAGTACACACACACACACACACACGCACGCACGCACACACACACACACGCACAGCAGCCATAGTTTATGCACAGATAATGAATACGTGACGACATAATTTTACAACCACAGTCACATTTTACTGCCAATCAAAGTTCAAGTGTCTCTGATGTATATTTCAGTTTTACTTAGTTATCAAAGAAGTATTCAGATCCTTTACTGAAGTAAAAGTACTAATAACCACACACTGAAAATACTCCCCTACAAGTAAAAATCCTGCATTCAAAACTTTACTTTAGTAAAAGTATTATCAGCAACACTTACTCAAAGTTCCCCGTCAGTGTTTTATTTACTATTATTTATGTTTCTGCATTAATGTGTGTTGTGTTTTAACTCCTCTATATCCTGTAAACTAGTTTAATCTACATCAATGCATCATAATCTATCAGATCATCGTATGTTTGTAGCTTCTGTCTTGTGTTTATCACAAACATTCAACATCAACACATCTGGAGATTCGTGGTTTTCACCGAACAGGAAGGGGATGCAAAACTGTAACATGTGAAGTAAATAATGTAGTGGAGTAAAAGTAAAGTACTTTAAATGTGTACCTGCGTAAATGTACTCCAGTTTTGAATATTACAACCAGAAATCGAGTAGAGGAATGCACCTGTGTTGGGTAATGACGTGTTATTACTGCAGGTGTGGTGCCGGATCTTCAGGTTGGTTCACTGAGAGTTGACTCTGTGAAAACACACTACAGTTAAATTAATACTTGCCTTGATTGTTTTAAAGATGCAGATACTATGATGCAGAGAATCTTTCAGATTATATTTCTGCTGCTTGTAGAAACCTTAAGTGTTTGTCCCTGCACCAGTCTATTAGACAAATGCATCACAAGCTAAAACTGGAGCTGCTTATTGATTTTCTATCTTTTGGCCACTGGTTTAAATTTGATTAATTAGATAGATAGATAGATAGATAGATAGATAGATAGATAGATAGATAGATAGATAGATAGATAGATAGATAGATAAATACTTTATTAATCCCGCAATGGGAAATTCTTTCGCTACAGCAGCATTTTTACATAAGAAAAGAACATTTTTTACATAAGAAAAGAACAATATATACAAAAATAGAGAAGAAGAAGAAGAAGAAGAAGAAGAAGAAGAAGAAGAAGAAGAAGAAGAAGAAGAAGAAGAAGAAGAAGAAGAAGAAGAAGAAGAAGAAGAAGAAGAAGAAGAAGAAAAATGCACAATATATACAACAAATAGAATAGAATAATAATAATAAATTAAATTAAATTAAAGGGACATACACAGGTTAGCTGCCATGGAAGTGAACCCCTACCACACAGTTAGCTTAAATAGTGAATCCATGTTGTTAAATACTGTGTTCACCTCTGGTCTGATTAAAACCACATTCACACCTGGCATTAACCTACTTATCCTACTTGGATAAGGAAAAATATTATATATGTCATATATGTTATTTAAGAGCTAGTAAGCTTAAACAAACTCGACAAAAGCTAGCTACTTGCGAGCTAGCTAGTGCTAATTCTACTAGGTACTAGGTACTAGCTACTTGCGAGCTAGCTAGTGGTACTTCTACTAGGTACTAGCTACTAGGTACTAGCTACTTGCAAGCTAGCTAGTGGTACTTCTACTAGGTACTAGCTACTAGGTACTAGCTACTTGCGAGCTAGCTAGTGCTACTTCTACTAGGTACTAGCTACTAGGTACTAGCTACTTGCGAGCTAGCTAGTGCTACTTCTACTAGGTACTAGCTACTTGCGAGCTAGCTAGTGCTACTTCTACTAGGTACTAGCTACTTGGGAGCTAGCTAGTGCTACTTCTACTACGTATAGCCAGAATTTAGAATTTAGAATTATTAATGTGATATTTAAAATATATAGTCGTAGTCACATAGAAACAAATACGAAAAGCCAAGTCTTCTGTAAGACAATAAATAGCGGAGTACACTGGTTGTAAATGTGAAGGCCGTACTCAAAGTACTCGTGTGTTTCAGGGTTTTGGTGTCTTCGGGTCTAAAGGCTCCTCCTGAGGTTTTTCCACCCATCAAATATTTGGGAAATTTAACAATATATGTGTCTGATGTACCTCTTAACTCACTGCTGCTTTAATCGGAGCCACCTTGCTGACTTGAACTCTTTTGGCTTTAGAAAGTGACAGCGGGTCTACACATGGTGTGCAAATGGACTCATGGAAGACACGTTTCTTTCTCTCTTTCTTTTCTTTTTTTTTTTTTTATCCAAATCTGATGTAACTTTTCCTCCAGCTTTGAAAGTGGACTCAAGTTTTTTGCTGCAGACAGGCGGCCATTTGGGAGAAAAGCGAAGGTAGTAATCAGCGTGTGAGGGATCATTATGGAAAATCCACAGGAGCCTTCCTTCTCCGAGGCGAAGCTAAATTTACCTCCTCCGTCTGTAATTCTGTCTCTCTCTCTCTTGATTCTGCATTTTCCCCGTCCCCCATCTTCCCCCTCCGCTTTTGCTTTAGTCACCATAAAAGGTTTTAAATGGACGTGTGTGAGAGTTTGTGTGTGTGTGTGTGTGTGTGCGTGTGTGTGTGTGGTTAGCAGGGTGTGGGCTTAATATCCCTGTGAGTAGCTTATACACCAGCCCTAAAATTAGTCTGGAAGTTGTCGTGTAAAATTGCAGCCTGGTGAAAATGCATCTAACTCGCCACTCTTTCTTTTTCTCTTTATCAATTCTGAAAGACACCCCGGGGTGGAGATTTGAGCTTTTAGTTTTGGAGCAAGAAAAAGAATGTTGTGTACTTTTAAAGTTGCAGAATTGACAGTATACAGTACAGTTTTTGGGGGTTTGAACATCAAAGTGTTTAAAGCCTGTAAAGTGCTTATTAAACAGTACGAGCTCAACTTTGATGTTTTTGTTTTTTATGGATGTTGCAGCTCAAAGTGTCCAATCCGCTTTAGACAGAAACCTCTCCATCCGCTGTCTAGTTAACCTTTCACCCCTCTTTCCATGCCTCCTCCTCCTCTTCCTCATCCTTCCTCCTCTTCCTCCTCCTCCTCTTCCTCCTCCAGGGTAAGCTGAGTCAGGACGAGTCGGCTCCTGTCCAAAATGCCAGAAACTCCTCCATTGCTCTTTTTTTTTTGGTCTTGCTTTTTAACCTCCTTGTTTCTCCTCCTCACTCTTCTTTCCTTGTGAACTATGAACTTATTTATCTTTCTCTTCCTCTCCAACTGTTTACTTTATCTGTTTGTCCTTTTACATTCACTTTTAAAGTAAATTTTCTCCCTTATGAACTGTTTTGAAACACTCAAAATTGGGCTTTGTCTCGTTTTAAAAACTGCATTTTCTCCCTTATTTGTTTGTTGACGTCGTCACAAATGAACTTCTAATTGTACGAATAAGGAGAAGGTCGGAGTGGATTGTGGGTGGATTCAAACAAAGACATGACTTTCACTCGGCGCCCCGCAAACCCAGATGTTTTACTAAACCTAATCAAGTTTTGTTCTGCTGTTTTAGTTATATTGCATCATAGTTCTGTAGAAGACAGGGTTGTATTGTTCACCACCGTGACTGTAGAGCTCCAGGAGATGTTTACGTCAAACCTTTCTCCAGTTTGGTCGATTGCATCCGAGTGTGAGAGAAATCGGGCTCAGAATGAGCTCCGCTCAGCGGCCCAAAGCCCAACGTTACAGCAGCGTCTGCACTTGGACTTGAAAGTATATTTTCCAGCATTTTAATAATGATAAGTCCGGCAATCGGCTGCAACCTTATTGCCAGATAAGAACATTGATATGGAACAATATTTGATATAAAGTGCGATGAACTGTCCACCTTTTACGTAAATCCAAGAAATAGTGAGCTGCAGGAGTGACTGCTGAAATTTTGACATTGATAAGAAAGGAAAATGTTTGTGATGGAGAATGTTAAATACATTGAAAACAAACTGGGAAAAGATACGATGTCTGGGTGGCAGATATAAACATACTAAAATACAAAATATTGCAAGAAATATGACTTAAATTCATGATTTCAGAGGTGGAATCCACATTTTCTGGTCAAATCATACTTGTCTCTGCATTCCTCTCAAAGAACAAGTCTGAACCTTTCCATTTGAGGAGACGTGAACAAGCCCGTTCATCCGTGCAAAGATCAGTGTGTGTGCGTGTGCGTGTGCGTGTGCGTGTGCGTGTGTGTGTGTGTGTGTGTGTGTGTGCGTATGACTTGACATTCAACATGCCTCTACTTGGCAAATGTCTGCCTCTCTGAGGAATTAGGATCAGAGGCGCGCCCAAACAAGTTTCCTGGGAGGCATCGCCAGTGATTAAAGCGATCTCTGTGGGGTACTCAAGACCAGGGTACTTTTTACCCAGAATCCAGCGGGAGGTGGAGGCAGGACTCCCTCAGTGAAGATGAGGTCTCCGCTGATCATGCCAACGAATGTTTCGTGGGTTAAATCCGCTGCAAACAACCACATGAACTCAACAGCTTCTTGCCTGTTGAGTTTCAGGGAGTTGAACCAGAGAGAGCTGATGAAGAGGAGAGGAGTGTGTGTGTGTGTGTGTGTGTGTGTGTGTGTGTGTGTGTGTGTGTGTGTGTTGGAAAGACACAAAAGGAGAGCTGGAAATACTAGAAAGGGGCGAGGGAGTTCACTGGTTGAGTAATGTGTGTGTGTGTGTGTGTGTGTGTGTGTGTGTGTGTGTGTGTGTGTGTGTGTTGACCCAGTTTATAATGAACGAACACACACACACACACACACTCAGGATGAGAGAGAGAGGGCGAGAGACATCAGAAGACAGCTGTGCTTGTTTTTGGGTCTCAGCTGTGTTTGAGGACAGGAAGTCTGGTCTTGATTTGATGATATGTGGCCGGTATTAAGTCCCATGTTATTATAATAATTGTGCTAGAAAAACATCAAAAAGTCACTTTACCATCATCAAGTTAAACTCAGGTTTTAATTTATATGACTTTATATCAGCAAATCTCATGAAAACACCAACACTGACTTCCTCTTTGTAGCCGGATCTCATTGGGTCCCACTTTTAAGGAATAGACCATTTCGGGAGCACGTGTTAGCTTAGCTTAGCATAAAGACTGGAAACTGCTGCTTCAGGGGCCTTGGCATGGAAACGTTAGCGAACCGCTGCTCCAGTGAGTGTTTGACGGTGTGGTGAGTCAAACTCTACTTTGTTTTCACGGTATTCAGGCTCATTGATGTGTTCTTAGTTTTTGGACAAGAGGAAGAAGATGCATCAGGATACACTGACGATAGGAAAAGTTAAAATACTGTCGGCCTCCGAGCTGATATCGTAGCTTCAATATCAGTCTGGTGAAGTCATTGTGTAACATCTGGAGGGTCAGTGTGTGTTGGGATGTGTGTGGGAAGAGTGGGGGTTGTAGTCTGTGATCGGCAAGAATGACAGAGACTGGAAAGTGTGTGTGTGTGTGTGTGTGTGTGTGGTGTGTGTGGTGTGTGTGGGGGGGTTTGGGGGTAGGAGTTTAAACTTTTGGCAAGCCAGACGGGGGGGGGGTTTAACCAGAAGGAGGACCTATGAGTAAGAGAAAATGAGAGCTTTTTCCATTTGTCATCGTCTGGGTCTATTTCTTCTATATCATCTCTCTTGTAAGGCCTCACTAATTCACACACACACACACACACACACACACACGTGCACACACACAAACACACACGTGCACACACTCAAACACACACGTGCACACACACACACACACACGTGCACTCTAATATCAGCAGGAGTGTCCGTCAGATAACGGCTGACTCATAGATCTGAACTTTGACTCGGGATCTCTTCGTCTCCACGGTGACGCTTCCTATTTTTGGACACACTTCCTGTCGCGGCTCTGCTTACACTTCTTTAAATAAAGCGTGAAAACATTAACAAAGGTGAAACAGGAAATGGACGTTGAGATTTGGGAGCTGGTTTTTTTTGTCGTGGATCTGCTGGAATTTTTGTCACATTCAGGCGTCGTGTGTTTACGTATTGCTGTCGTCACGCTGTGGGCGGAGAGTAAACACCTGCTGGAGGTCGCGCCCACTGTTATTCTCTCTCCCATCCTGTTGTTTACATCCGTTAACATTCCCTCCTCCCCCGACACAACTCTGTTTAAAGAACAGAGCGAAATATGTGACGACATCAAGGCAGATTATGTTGGTTTTTTATACTTAGCAGCTTTAAAATTGGCGGTTTTTAATGACGTTTTTTTCTGTTTTGCATGTAAAATAAACTCCTATATAAAAACACAGAAACCCACTTTTTGTCAACTGTACATGTATTCATTTACTTTACTTTTTTGGGACAAAAATGCATCTCTGACAGATCAACTTATCCTCATTTTTTTGCACGTTTTCCTACGAAAGTCCAACAACAAGCGTTCATTTCTGCTCTTTAAGTGCATACGGTATTTTCAAAATAAACTTCCGTCTTCACAGGAAACTCAGTTAGGTTTAGGCAACGACAATACTTAGCTAAATTTAGGAAACGAACATTGTTGTCGTTAAAAAAATAACTACAGAAGTACCGTCACTGATTTACGCAAGTTACATGACAAATAGATGAACGTTGACTTCTGGTTTGAGGCACTTTGACCTTTGACCTTTGACCCCTCTCAGAGAGGAGAATCTGCCTTAAGATATGCAAAAAAAACATGATTTAATTGTGTTCTATGTAAACAGGCAGATTAATTGATAATGAATCTAATCATGTCAGGATTTCATTGACAGCTGAAAACTTGCAGGAGTTTCTTTGCGGTTTTTCTTCGTTCCGTGACTGTTTTGATGTTTCCTGATGCACTTATCCTTGATTAGTGATACATTTGGCAAATCAAGCTCGCGGGATCGTCTAGTTTAAAAATAACGTCGCTTGAGGCTGCAGAGTCACGCCTGCAACATGTTGCTTGCTCTCATGTCTGGTTGTCTAAGATGTGTTTAATGTGCGGTTACTGCATGGTTCCTTATTTATTACGACTATGAAGGCAGCTCAAATCATGTGAGTCCAAGACAATTTACATCGTGTATATATATATATATATAATCTGAATCTGTGTGTGTGTGTGTGTGTGCTTTCATCCTTGTGAGAACCACTGTGAGTCTGCCTCCCCATGAGGACATTTCTGTGAAGCGAGGTCACTAGAGTTCCTCAGACGTTACGGAGCGAGTGATGTCAACCAGACAGATGTGTGTTTGTGTGTCCGTTGGAAAAGATGGTGTCACACGTGAAGCTGCACCATGTTAGTCCCTCCAACACAGCCCAGACAGCCCCCCCCCCCCCCCCCCCCCCCCCCCCCCCCCCCCCCCCCCCCCCCCCCCCCCCCCCCCCGATAAGACGCAGATAGCAGGAACCCTCCAAGGCCTGGGATTCGACTCATTCTGCTGACTCGTACAATTTCAAGACGGCCTCGAGCCTCAGCGCTGTAGAGTCCTGTTTCCTATCGGGCTTATCTAATGCAAACACGGGATGGTGTTAGTTGTTTTGGTGAGATTTATTTTGGCTCGGTGCAGAACTGACCAGCTTTGTGTGACATCACGTCCATGTTGGCCAACTTCTGTCTGGGAGAGGGCGTTACTCACTTTTATTTTGTCCCGATTTAAATGTGACATATCCATACAGCCAAAGCTTTAGTAGTAGAGTAGTTGACTTCTTCACAGTCATCTAAGAAATATCGAGAGCTGACTTTCACATCCGCTGCTGTGTTTCATGGATGTATCTGTAATCTGGCTTCAGCTCGGGATCCTTTTATTCTCTAGCCAACGAACAAAAAAAAAGCTCTTTTGTCAAATTCTCTCAGCTTTTGAGTTTGTGAGGTGAGAATAACTTCAACTTAAACATGTATTTGACTTAAAACCCAACCGAGCCGTTACACTTGAACCTAACAAAGTACACGTATTGATGAAAAGCTGAGGCTGTACCGAATGTTTGCTTTAAGGCCTAATGTGGGCGTGTCGACTATGCTGGAATAAAACATTGAAAATTGGAATAAAATACAAAATTGTTGTAATTTTTCTTGGTTTTAAATTTGTAAACAAACATTGTGCACATTATTGTGCATAAACATATTTTTATTAGCTGTTTAAACTGCTCAAACACTGGTTTTCTGCCTCAAATTGGACTCTTTGCAGCGGAAGTTGTCAACCAGATGCAAACAGAGATTGTGTTCAGAGACCCTGAAGGAATCTCTGCCGCTCTGCAGACAACGTTTCTACACATGGAATTCAAGTGCTTGCAACACATTGTTGACATTCCAGCAGATACTCACTGCACTTCGGCTCACAGCTGCAGAAAAGAGGACGCAATCGCATCAAGTGAGGTTTAAATATGCAAATGTTATGCTCTTTTCTTATCTTAGAGGGTCAGAATGGTGGGAATTAGCCCAGAAGGCAGAGGAACTAGATTTATTTCAGTCTTTGGACTTGGCTGGGAAACGGGAGGTCAAAGAAGAATGAGTAGCTTTTTCCCTTCAGTGACAAAATACTATATTATAATAATATTGTTTCCTCGTAGAAATACCCTAAAGCATGCGACGAAACTGAAACTGAAATATGTTTTTAATTTTAGTAACATGCTTGCTTCTCTCCCCCTCGGCTGGTTTCTACCAGCTTCTTATCTGTGCTTGACAATGAGGATGTAGTACGCATCAGTACGTAGTATCTAACACACGACACTGTTGAAAAATAGATTTTAATCTCACTCATGCAAATTTCAGCAGAAAATAACAAAAGCCTGTTTTTTTTTTAAAAAGATTAATCCAATGACTTTATTAATATTAAATACATAATTTAGTAATGCTCTATAGATCAGTTATAAACCATTAATAAAAACAACTTGTGGGTTGCCAGGTTGTTATTTATCCTCCCATCTGTTTCATTTCCTAGTTTCTTATTATTTCTACTACAACAAATTAAAATTTAAAGCAGCTTTAATTATTAAAAGAACTCTTTACCCATGAGTTATCAAGATTTTTAAGTAAATATTGACATTAGTTGATAGCTTAATAGACAGTGAGCCTGATAATGACTTATTGACATATATCAGGGGTTTTAAAAGTCTGCATTGTTTACATTTTGGCAAGTTAGCGTCAATAAAAGTATGCAGAATTATCTATTTCCTGCTCCTGTTGACAGTGCACCCATGGGTGTACTGTCAAGTATCACTGGATTACTTTGATACTAAAGAAAATGTGAAAACTGGATGTTTTCGAGGCAAGCTCTGCAGTTATAAGGAGACTTTTATCTGTGGATTCATGAATGAATGTTTAGTTGCGATGGATTTTCTTATAAATGGTTAATAGTGATCTATAAATAAAGTAGTAAAAGGATCTGTTAAACATTAACAAAGACATTAGATAGACATTCTAAACCTATCGGTGACTTATTAGTGGAAACAAAAGTATAAATCACATAAAGATCTGTTAAATAAATGATTCAACTTTTAATCTGGTGTTAATGGGACCCGTGATCCGAGCCTTCAACCTGAACCCGAACCAAACAAATGAGTCGTCGAGTTTATCTTGACATAACTCCATGTGTGTCTTTTTTTTTTTTTATTATTGTGTTTGTGAAGTTGTATCATCAGCAAAAGTACACACAGATGAGTCCAGGGCAAGGTACACACACACACTGACACACACTCCCCGGGGAGATGACCCTTGGTTCTGTGTGGGCCTTAGTGTGTGTGTGTGTGTGTGTGTGTGTGTGTGTGTGTGTGTGTGTGTGTCATTAGTAATGCCAGTACTCTTTCACATCTGTTTTGTTGCTCTACAGGGGAGGGAAGGTGTTGCATCATCAAGCGTCCCTCCTCTTCTCACCTCCTGAAGTTTAAACCTCTGGTCATTAAGGGTTAAAACAGACATCCTACTTTATTTAACGGAAGAATTACAGGCCTGAGAGGACATTCCTTCCTCTCCTCTTCCACTCACAGACCGTTAATTTAACTGGCAGCAAGTGACCGACACAGCTGTCGAGGCTTTTATTGTGAAGCCTTATCTCTCGCCACTCTGCCTGGGAGGTTTTTTTTTTAGGAAATTGGTCCTCCACTTAAGTGCAGACTGAAATATCTCAAACAACTATCTGATGGATTGGCATGAAATTTTGAACAGACGTTCGCGACTCCTCTGGTTGTATAGAAGTCAAAGCTTCATGTGTTAAAGCTGCATTCTCTCTCCTGACCACCAGGGGGCGACTCCTCTGGTTGTATAGAAGTCAAAGCTTCATGTGTTAAAGCTGCATTCTCTCTCCTGACCACCAGGGGGCGACTCCTCTGGTTGTATAGAAGTCTATAGAAAATGACTCTACTTCTCTCTTGATTTATTCCCTCAGTAAACATTGTAAACATGAGTTTATGTCTCAATCTCTAGTTTCAAGTCTTCTTCAATACAGCATGATGTTCATTTAGTAAATTATGATCCATTTAGAGTCAAACAGACCATAAAGCAGGGGATTCTTTAGGGGCGGGGCTACAAGGTGATTGACAGGTCCTTCACTTACATTTCTGCTTCTGATTATTTCACAGACTTTTCTCACCCAGTTCGGCGTCTCATATTTTTTTATGAAGCTCA
>JACSYO010000921.1:1125000-1130000 GCA_016806645.1 Ophiodon elongatus | reverse complement strand
TTTTATCATTAATATATATATATATATTTATTATTATTATTATTATCATTATTATTATTATTATTATTATTATTTGTACTATTACTATTTTCTATTTTAATGATCTTAATCCTTCAAATGCAAAGTTCAGTTCATGAGAAATAAAACACACTGGAGTTTTTGCTGCTACAGCCTCAGTCCGTGTTTTGAAAGTGAGAAAGTACTGTGGTACAATTTTTAGATACTTGTACTTAACTTGAGTATTTGCATTTAATATTCTATTCCACCAGATGTCAGAGGTAGATATTGTACGTGTTACTCCTCTACATTTATCAGACAGATACAATTACTAGTTACTTTCCAAAATATATTTTTTTATAACCTTGACTTCTTATGTAAAAGCGGTGTTTCGTTCTGGCCCCTTGTCACATTCATCTTCTTTCATTTGAACATTCCTTCAAAAGGAATGCGGTGAATGTAAAGTCCACTAACAGGAGCCTCTTGTGCTGCAGAGTCTGATGGAGACTCGGCTGATTGGCCCATGGAGCAGGAGGACGCCATCGACAGCCTCCTGTGTGAGACCCCTTCCCTCCTCCCCACCCTCTCCCTCTCTCTGGCCTCCAGCGAGGGGCCCCAGGAGCCCGGGGCCCCCTCCGTGGCCCCCCCTGCCGCCGCCCCCTCCCCAGCCCAGAGCCCGGTCAGCAGCCACAAACAGGGCAAAGGCTTCAAGGTGAGACTTTAGCGTGACGGTCGAAATGAAAACTGATTATTTTTCTGGCCCTTATTTGTAACCCTGCTCTTCTTCTGTCCCCAGATAAAAGAGGAGAACATCATCCCTCAGATTAAACTGGAGCCTCATGAAGTGGACCAGTTTCTCAATCTTTCCCCCAAAGGTCTGAATTTAACCCTTTTCACCCTCTCACTCTTACATCTGATGCTACAAGGACCCCTGCTGGCCGTTTGTTGCTACAGCAGTTTATTTTTTAATTTAAAGTATCAACAGCCAAACTTTTGATGGTTGCATGAAGCGTTTTTAATCTCCTGCAAAAAATTTTTTTTTTATTTCCTCCTAAAATAAACGTTTTTTTTAATAATTTTTTTTTTTATCTTCCTCATAATGTTTCAGGTCTGGAGTCGCTGCAGATGCCCCCCACTCCTCCCAGCTCCCACGGCAGCGACTCGGAGGGCAGCCAGAGCCCCGTCCACGCCCCGCCCGGCCTGTCCTGCCCCACCTCCCCCACCAGCCCCGCTCCCTCCCAGGCCGGCCTGAAGGTGTCGCCCCGCGCCGCCTCCTCCCTCTCCAACTCCCCGCTGCTCACCGCCGCTCACGTGAGTGACGTCACAACGTCTCACGGTTTTTTTAACATGTGCTCGAAAACAAAACAAAATATGTCTGAATGGTAGATTTTCCTTCCCTTTCCTTTTCTTCCCTCCTTTCCTTTTTCACTTCTTTCCTTTCCTCTCTTACTTTCCCTTCTTTCATTCCTTCCTTCCTTCTCTTTCTCCCTTTCTTCTTCTCCTTCCTGTTCTCTCTTCCTTCTTTCTTTCCTTACTTCCTTTCTGCCCTCCTCCTTTTTTACTTCTTTCCTTTCTTTTACTTTCCTTCCTCCTTTCTTTCCTTTCCTTTCCTTTTTATCCAATTCTATCCTTTCCTTCCTTCCATTCCCTCTGTCTTTTCTCCCTTTCCTTTCTTCCTTCCTTTCCTTTTTATTCCATTCTATCCTTTCCTTCATTCCATCCCCTCTGTCTTTTCTCCCTTTCCTTTCATCCTTCCTTTCCTTCGTTCTTCCTTTCCTTTCCCCTATGTCCTTCCTTCCATCGTTCTTCCTTTCATTTCCCCTATGTCCTTCCTTCCATTGTTCTTCCTTTCCTTTTCTTCCTTCCATCCTTTCACTTCTTTCCTTTCCTCTCTTACTTTCCCTTCTTTCCTTCCTTCCTTCCTTTTCTTTCTCCCTTTCTTCTTCTCCTTCCCGTTCCTTCTTTCTTTCCTTACTTCCTTTCTGCCCTCCTTCTCCTTTTTTTCCTTTTCCTTTCTTTTCCTTTCCTTCCTCCTTTCTTTCCTTTCCTTTCCTTTTTATCCTATTCTATCCTTTCCTTCCTTCCATTCCCTCTGTCTTTTCTCCATTTCCTTTCCTCCTTCCTTTCCTTTTTTACTTTGTTTCTTTCCCCTCTGTCCTTCCTTCCTTAGTTCTTCCGTTCCTTTCTTCCTTCTTTCCTTTCCTTTTTTAATCTCTTTCCTTAATTGAAACTGCCCTGCTTAGGAAAAGAAGGACTACTGCTCTTAGACTTTTAAAGTTACCGTGAGGAACTTATTATTAATAAATGATAAAGACGTCCATTTATTTGAAGCAGAGAAAAAGATATTTGCATTCTCCTAAATAACTGCTAATAATAAACTTTATTTCAGTTTGTTTATAACTGGCTGTTATGGGTTCATCATAATAAAAATAAATAAATGTTGCTATTATTTTGTGTGTGTGTAGAAGCTGCAGGGGTCGGGCCCGCTGATGCTGACCGAGGAGGAGCGCCGTACGCTGGTGGCCGAAGGTTACCCGGTCCCCAACAAGCTGCCGCTCACCAAAGCCGAGGAGAAGGCCCTGAAGAAGATCCGCAGGAAGATCAAGAATAAGGTACAACTTCCTGTACGAGTGATGTATGACATCCGAATTATATATTGAGAAAAAAATCAAGTCATTGATGTTTTATGAACCCTGACAAGGAGAGATTATAAAAAGGAAATGCTTTAAAAATAAAAATAAATTAAACTAAATTAAAATACTTATTCTTCCTTTTACTTTGTTGTCTCTTAACTCTACATTTATACTGTATAATAGTGTAAATAAATAAATGCATAATTTAAGAAATCCACTTAAAGGGTAACTTTATTTATATATATATATATATATATATATGTATATATATACATATATATATATATATATATATATATATATATATATATATATATGTATGTATATATACATATATATGTATATATACGTATATATATATGTATATATATATCTATACATATATATATATATATATATATATATATAATTCAGAGGTCAATATTTATTATTATTTTAATTATATATATTGTATATATATATATATGTATATATATATATATATATATATATATATATATAGATATATATATATATATTTATATATATATATATACAGTATATGTATATATATAATATATATATATATATATACAATATATATATATAATAATAAATATTGACCTAAAAATAAATTATATATATATATATATATTTATTATTTATATATATATATATTTATTTATTTATTTATTATTTATTTTTCCGTGTTTCTTCGTCTTAAGTGGCTAAAGGTGACAAAGTTTTTTTAAAATAAAATTAAACCTTAATGAATTTTGTGACAGCGTGGAGAAGTCTTACGTGCTTCCTTCTCTAACTTTATTCCTCTTTGTCTTTTAGATTTCGGCTCAAGAGAGTCGCAGGAAGAAGAAAGAGTACATGGACGCTCTGGAGAAGAAGTAAGTCCTGCTCCTCTTCTTCACTCTTCATCATTTCAGAGAGACCGAGACAGAAAAATGACTGAAACACAAGTACATGTAAATAAATCACCGATGGGATTTTTGTCCTTCTGACAATTGTATTTATTAATAATCCTCTATTTCGAAACTATTAGGATAATTTCCTTTTTTGCCGAGCGAACTAAAGACATAAAGTTATATCGCGTTATAAGTTATTATATCGCGACAAAGAGAAACGACATCTAGTTATGTCAGATGTATAAATGAAAAAAATATCTACATTGATGCCCGGTCACTGACCCTGCAGTACCCCTGTCTGACCACAGGGTGGAGACCTGCTCCAACGAAAACAACGAGCTACGCAGGAAAGTGGAAACTCTGGAGTGCACGAACAAGTAAGAACATATTCACACATTAATATGCTCAACGCGCATGTGACTGACCTAAAACACACGTTCGACTTATTAAATATGATGCATTTAAAAAAATTAAAGGTCCCAAATAACCTCCTCATACTTAAGGAGTCATCACATTATCATCGTACTTCATTGCATACTTGTCATACTTTATCTCGTACTTCTTCACATACTTTGTACTCACATCAAAAGAATGATAATGTAAATTGCCTTTACGACAAAACTTGAAAAACAGGAGAGCCCCTGAAGTCCTGAAATAAAAAGATTATGTATTATTCATTTACTTTTACAATTTAATTATCTTGTTGCACAGAAATGAGATAATGATGAGAAATCTCATTTGCATACGATTTAAAAAAAGACCTTGAAGGCTCCATAATATTACACTCTGAAAGGGGCCATTTTGCATGATGAGTACTTTTAATTCTGATACGTTTAAGTACATTTAGCTGGTAACACTTTTCCTCAAGTATAATTTCAAATGCAGGACTTGTACTTGTACTTGTAACAGAGTATTATTACACTGCGGTATTGTTATTCTCACTCAAGTACAAACCCCGAGTACCTCTTCCACCCGGGGTGACAATCAAAAACACCAGGAAACGAAAGAGCGTCTCTCTCTGGATATGAGTCTTCACACATCCTCACGTTTATATGCACCTTTTTTATTTTTCCACAAACCTTTAAAGGCGTTTGTTTTTTTTTCCACGAGAGCGACGACGTGTCGGGGAACACTTTCATGATTGAATCAAAAGCTCAGAGGCAATTTTGCAGCCATGCATATTCATGAGGGGCTTTTAATGCGAAATGCTCGAGCTGCTTCAGTGTAGACGGTGTTGTTCGCTCTCGTTATGCACGGATGAGCTGTGTGTGTGTGTGTGTGTGTGTGTGTGTGTGTGTGTGTGTGTGTGTGTGTGTGCACAGCTGACTGGAACACAGCTGTTTAGGGTCTTGTTTTCCCGCTCAGTGGTTAAAGTGGGCTTCATCGTCACTGTCTGAAAGTTAAGTGAACCACGTGTGTGTGTGTGTGTGTGTGTGTGTGTGTGTGTGTGTGTGTGAGTGTGTGTGTGTGTGAG
>JACSYO010000921.1:1102500-1110000 GCA_016806645.1 Ophiodon elongatus | reverse complement strand
TGTGCCGGGCTATAAATTTATCCGCTGCTTGTTTGGCAACTTCACAGTGGCTGCGTGACTCTCGGACATTTCCCCAAAATGTCAAACCTTTATTGTGACGACGTCGGCGGAATGTTTCCCCCCCGCATCACCCCCTGCTTTACGGCGTTTCCCTGTTAATTTGATTCAGCGCTCGTTCACCGGAAAGCGGCCTCGTTGGAAATCCCCAGTCGGATTACTTTCATTTGGAAAGAGAACATTTGGCTCGTGTAAGTGCAGCCATTGTTTGCTGTTTGTTTTTTTTTTTTTTTTATAAAAAATATGTATTCTGGGGAAAACACGAGAAGAACATTTTACTGCTCGCGAAACGAAGTGCACCCTCACTTATTTTTTAATGTTGTTTTTGTTTCGCCGCTCGAGAGAATGGACCGTATTCGGGATCACAATGGAAATAACCTTTATTTTAAAATCCTCCACACAGAATGCTCGTTGTATGGAGTGGATGAATGCAGTCTGCTGGCTTTAATTATGTCAAATTAGTCTTTTTTTTTTTTCCCCCTGCCCTTCTCTTCCATACGTGACAATTGCAGGGGCATCGTGTCTTGCCGTTGTTTTGACCTTTGACCTTATTGGATAAAAGCAGGAATCGGTCGCGTGGAGGGAGAGGCATTAGCCGGTCGAGGGAGAGGCTTCGTAAGAAGGTAGTTTACGGGGCTTTGAAGTGGCCAGTGCCAAGGATTGAATTACCATATGTGGCAATATGAAAGAGCTGAGAAATGATGGCGTTGAACATCAAAGCTAATGTGTGTGTGTGTGTGTGTGTGTGTGTGTGTGTGGTATGATGTGTTTATGGCAGCGTAAGGCACGTGTAACTTATCTGGCAGACACTCGTCACACTTTGTCTGTGTGTGTTCTCAGAATACTGTCCCTCCTTTTATCTATTCTTAGACGTCTCACCCGTCTGCCTGCATGACTGTTGCTTTGAGTGAGTGTGTGTGTGTGCGTGTGTGCGTGTGTGTGTGTGTCACACACCAACCAGTTAGTCAGGAGGCCGAGTTAGTCTGTAAGGCATCACTTCAGTTAGCTGGTCGGTGGACCAGCTGGACCCCCGGTCTGTGAGAGCTGGTGAGTCAGAAAGTTGTTTTTCCTTCCTCGTCTCTCTCTCTCAGCTGGTCAGCAGCTCATTGCTACTTTTCTTTTTCTTTTTTTTTTTTGGACCAATCAAGCTGTCGAGATAAGGAGTCGTCTCCAGGAAATCTAATGGAGCTCCTTCATCCTCACGGCCTTTATACACTCACCATCCCTGAACCATCTACACAGCGTCTACACGTCTACAATGTTTGCAACCTCACAGAAAAACCCCGTTACTGATATCATAATCGACTGATGGCTGTACCAAGATATACATTTAAAATGTTCAATGCATATATATATATATATATATATACAGTATATATATACTAAGATTTGAGGTAATAACGGGCCACATTCTGCAAATGAAAGTGATTTCTTAAGGATTGTAAAATTAAAAAGAGGAGCCCAATGCCAAGCCTTCCAATTGCTTCTTTCATCTGACCAACAGTCCAAACTACTATTGTGTGTGTGTGTGTGTGTGTTTGTGTATATGTGTGTAATACACACAACGAAGAACAGCACCCGATTTGCAAATCGAAGCTGCCGTAACAAAATTATTTCCATCATTCATGCATGAAAAGTGACTGAACAGATTCATGGATTATCAAAGCGATTGATTGACGCTTCATTTTAGACTATTGGCTTCTTTTTTAACAGACTAATCAATTCAGCTCCAGTTGCTGATCAGTAAGCGGGGCATATTCATTCATTATTTTATTATGTTTACATGAAATTTGCATTAATGTGATGAAATATATTGATCTGCAAAATATACATTTTTTTAAAAATAATCTTATGTAATAAAAGGCCGGCTTTTCGAGCTACTTTATCCATATGTGACATCGTGATATATATTTATATTATATTTATTTATAAAATGACATACAGAGTGCATATCGCCCCAATCCCATCATGATATTAACAACAAATATTTTCCCGACATGAATATATTTCACGATATGACACATTTATGCAAGATTAAATCTAAAATACTCAAATGGTTGTTCAAATACAAAACAAACAAATCAAACAAAAAAACTCGATAAAATCAATCTGATATCTTTTTAGACACATTGCATGATCATACGCTGTCATCACAGCATGATGCCATTAACGAGGGATGAATGTTGTATTGATTCATGGCCCGCTGCTCAAACCAAGCAACTCAAACCAAACCTTTTTAGTTTTTTTTTAATTTTTTTCTTTGAACAGTCAAGATTTCACGATTTGGCCAAAAAAACAACAAAAAACCCCCCAAAAAAACCCACACATGACGTTACAGAAGGGGGTATGTGGACCGCTACTAGACCCTCCACATGGCAGACTAACCATCTGCCCCTAAAACCACGGCTCCGCTGGGTAAACATGCCACCATGACCTGTTTGCCCGAGAGCGGGGGGAGAGGGGGAATAAAAAAAAAAAATGACAAAGAAACAAACCCGTTGTTTCGTCAGCCAGCTTATCGTGTGGTGAGATTTCACCACCGCCTCCATGGGAACTG
Organism: Ophiodon elongatus; assembly: GCA_016806645.1. NCBI lineage: Eukaryota > Metazoa > Chordata > Actinopteri > Perciformes > Hexagrammidae > Ophiodon > Ophiodon elongatus. The sequence goes on along the minus strand of JACSYO010000921.1, from coordinate 1,107,386 downwards.
GTGCAGAAACAAACCGCCACAGGACAGGATGTCGTAACGTTATCCCTCCACTATTTACAGCCCGCTTTACAAACAACAGATCACGATAATAGTCATATACTCTGGGTTTCATGTCTTCTTAGGCACACGGGACAATATACAGTAGGGGAACGGGGGACTGGGGGAGACATGAAGAGAGGCAAAACATGAAAAGATATAAATGTATCTCATGTTGCTACTGCTGTGAACCACCTGCAGGGGTAAACAGTGATCAAAGGCCTTTCATCATCTGATGCTGCCAGAATACAAAACTCTCTTTACAGCCTTCAATTAGGCCAAAATACAGGGAGTGGAGGGAGGGGTGAAAAAGATGGAGAGGGAGAGGGAGGGAGAGAGGGGGGGAGAGAGAGAGGAGAGAGAGAAGAAGAGAGGAAGAGAGAGAGAGAGAGAGAGGGAGAGAGAGGGGGGGAGAGGGAGAGAGAGACAGAGAGAGAGAGAGAGAGAGAGAGAGAGAGGGAGAGAGAGAGAGAGAAGGGGGGGAGAGGGAGAGAGAGACAGAGAGAGAGAGAGAGGGGGGGAGAGAGAGAGAGCGAGAGAGACACTTTATGGGTTGAGACTGTCTCTGAGACAAGAGAGAGAGGGGGAGGGGAGAGAGGAAGAGACAGAGAGAGAGAGAGAGAGACAGAGAGGGAGAGGGGGGGAGAGAGAGAGAGACAGAGAGAGAGAGAGACGGAGAGAGAGAGAAGGGGAGAGAGAGAGAGAGAGGGAGGGAGAGAGAGACAGATAGAGGGAGAGAGAGAGAGAGAGAGAGAAGGGGAGAGAGAGCGAGAGAGGGAGAGAGAGACAAAGAGAGAGAGAGAGGGAGAGAGAGAGAGACAGACAAAGAGAGAGAGAGACAGAGAGAGAGAGAGAGAGACAGACAGAGAGAGAAACAAAGTCAAAGCTGTGTCACAACAAGATTTGCAAAAAAAAGTAAATAAAAAGGGGAGTAATTCGGTTTCAGAAGACAATCGCTGTGTTGCCCAACAGAGAACTGATTCATCAGGCGGAGCGATAAAAGTTAACTTGCTCTAAAATCAAACCGATAACTTGGATGACTTCCAGGACCGTCTCCAGGCGTCTGAGGTCGCAGAAGTATTTTTAACTCGGCGACGAAAGTCCACCAGAATTTGTTTTCCTCAACTCTTTACGTCTTTACGGCAAATATATATATATATATATATATATATGTATTTTTAAATGATTCTTTGCACTTGAAAGTGTTCGGTAGAGCGTCGGTGTTTGAGTCGGGGCCTTTTATCATATTTCATAGGCGTGCTTACCTCCGGGGCTCTTAAAGGCGCTCATTAATTTTTAACCTCGTGATCCGAGTTTTTTTTTTTAAGTTCTTTCAAACGACGAGCGAAAGGGAAGAGAGAGATTTCAGATTTAAAAAAAAAAAAACAAAAACAAAAAAAAAACCCTCCGTGATGCCGTGCTGCTTATGTGGTAATTGTCTAACAATGCACCCCCCCCCCCCCCCCCCCCCCCACTGGGAAATTAGGTTTCAGAGGCCAACACGGAAAAACAATACTCATTATACACAACAAGGAACAACATGCGACACGTTTACTTCACAGGGAGAACTCGCATGTGATCTTTTTTTTTAAATCTCGAGATTCATGGTCCTCGGAGGATGATCCCGACAAGTGCGTCCACGTTGGCCAGAGGATGAAAACCCCGTGTGACTTCAAAAGTTTTCATTTATTTCATGGTTTCCAGCTTACAGAATACGCGTTGGGTCGATAATGAGCTGGTGTTTCATCTCGGTGTTGTTCATGTGACCCGCGAGCGATTAAAAAAAATCCCTCTGTAACAATAATATATGGGATTAAATATGATTAAATATAGCACAAAAAGGCTCTTCACCCTGTGTTTGTTTGCATTGTGATTACTTTTTTTACTTTATTTTTTAACAGCCTGCTTTAAACCCCCCTCCTCCTCCCTCGTAAGGGCTAAAGTGGATTGAATCAATAAAATCAATAAGGAACGAGAGCTTTCACCTGAATACATCTGCATGGTCTCGTGGAGGGAGAGCTGCTCCCTTTTGCTTTATACAACCGGTGGAGGAGTCGGTTTTGTTGCTCGGTCTGTGTTAAATTCAGTGGAACGCTTGGCTCAGAGTCTGGGCAGCTTAAAGACACTCATGCATTTTTAAGCAGACGATCAGAGCAGCAATTGTTGATGAAATACAAGGCTCACTGACACAATTTCCCCTCTCTCATCCCATCCTCGGGACGGAGGAACAGATATATACATGCATATTTATGATACTCTTTTCCTGTTAGGAGGAGGAGGAGGAGGAGAGTAAGCTGTGGATGTATGGATAATTCAAAAGACATAACGGGTCAACAGATATATATATATATATATATATATATAGAGAGAGAGAGAGAGAGAGAGAGAGAGAGAGAGAGAGAGAGAGAGAGCTCTCTATATACATATATATATATATGTATATAGAGCTCTATATATATATATATGTATATATATATATATAGAGCTCTCTCTCTCTCTCTCTCTCTCTCTCTCTCTATATATATATATATATATATATATTTTAAAGCAGTGTATCATAGGGTGTGCTGCCATATAAAGCTGCAGTTGGCTTTTCATCTTTGTTAATTGCTTCATAGCTGTTCATTTACTTGACTATGGACACCATTGAAAATGTTTTAATTAAATAAATGTAATTCAGCAATGTTATACGATATTTTTATTATCGATTAATCTGCTGTTTATTTGCTCAATTAACTGATTAGTTGTCTTTCTTTTGTCTTTAGTCAACAATTTCCCAAAGCTGACGTATTTTAATTTGGCTCAAAACCCGAAAGTCTTTAACTGAGTATCAGTTATGACTAGTGCAGACCCAAAAAAATTAAATTGTTGCATGCAAGTCTGGTTTTGAGGAGATTTTTGGGGCGATAGGTTCGTAACCTGTCGTGTTTCTTCCTCTCTTGAATTCAAGTTGAAGTCAAGATTTAATTAAATGAAATCAGTGTATAAAAAAACCCCCTCATCGTCTGATTCTTGGATGAGTTAAGACTTCAATTTCTTGAATACTCAGAAACAGCCATTACGCGACTGTTTACTGACACCTAAGGGTGCAATTTGGCTTGTTAGTGGAAAAACTAGAGCCTTTCATGATTTTAGTTTTTGTGGCTGATCGGGGGGGGAAGTAATTCTAACCTCCGGAGCATTTTTGAATCTTGAGCCATTGTCAGTGAACACATCGACGGCCGGAGAGCAAAACCTCCAGTCTGAAAAAAAAATGCACTTTTTTTGAGAATACAAAAAAAAAAAAAAAAAAACTTGTTGTTTTCTTGCAGAATGCTATTTTTTTTTTTTTTTTTTTTACAAAATACAAAATACAAAAAAAAATACAAAGTGCAGATAAGAGGTTATTAGAGCAGGACGGACGCCGTGATACTGATAATGTGCAGGTTTCGTGTGAGTTAAAAGCCTGTGTCGGCGTGTTTCTCTGCTCTTCCTCTTCTCTTATCTTTCTGTACGTACATATTATAGACAGACCGAGGTGTTGGTCCCCCCCCCCCCCCCTCCCCCCTCTCTCACCCCCCCCCTCCCCCCCTCCTCCCTCCACCTTCTCTGAGCAACGGCGTTCCAGTTGGCTGGTGCTGTGTTTGTGTATGCTTGTGCATATCAATCATTTTCTGCTAGGGAGAAGAGGGATGATGATGATGATGATGATGATGATGATGATGATGATGATGATGATGATGATGATGATGTCTGTTTTAGGAACAGAAGTGAGATTTCTGCTCTCTCTCTCTCTCGCTCTCTTTCCTAGCCTTTTCAGGAGTGTTTGAGAGTGCGAGCATGCGTGTGTGTGTGTGTGTGTGCGTGTGTGTGTGTGTGCGTGCGTGTGTGTGTGTTGGGGGTTATTTTGCCCATAATGCAGTGTGCTGAGGCATTATGGGGGATTGGCTGTCAGGAGCCGCTCCTTATTAGTCGTCTGGCTGGCTGTAAGAGGCTTTTCCTGCTTGGAAATGGAGCTGAAAAAAAAAAAAAAAAGAGAAAGAATGGAGGGTGAAAGGAGAAACAGAAGAGAAAAGAGAAGTGGATCTTCCTGGTGTAATAGAGAAGAAGAGGAACCTCGGTGAAGATTAGTCAAGTACTTCCTTCTCCATCACACACTTATATAATTGTGCAAGCAGGTTTCTGGAAGACTTTAACTGGTGCATGTGGCCGGCAGCCGCCTTTTTATGTTTCACAAATGATTTCAAAAGAGGCCTTTTGTTGAAAGTCTTGCTTTCTTTTCTTTTATATTATTTTCTTTAAGCCTAACTTCTCTCCATCGCAGGGTTTTAATCCCGTAATGTGTCGTAATGCAATGAAAGTCTCGTGGCGTTGGAGAGAAGGAAGCGCGGCTCCGTCCTGCTGCTTCACACACTGTAGCTGTCTGTTTACATTCCTCAGACCTAAATACTAGAAAGAAAAACGAGTATTCTTTACTCATGATTCAGTGGTTGCCGTAGCGACAGGTGATTGAGATGATTAGCAATTATTGGTGTGAATAATTTCCCCCTAGAAAATGTATTATTTTTTTTATCAACGCAACGTTTGTGATTGATATTTAGATATTTATTTTTATTTTTTTTACCATTTAATTCAAAGCCAGATAAGCTGCAGTAATTATCTCTTTTAATCACTTTTTATTTTTTTTATTTTATATAATCAGATGAAGGTTGTTGCAAGCTTTGGGAGGATCACAGGTAGACCGAAGATTTGTTAGTTACCAAAAAATTTAAAGAGACAGTACCTCCGATCTGTTACTGAAGCAGAAGTATAAATACTACAGAGGAGAAATACTCTGTTACAAGCAAAAGTCCTGCATTCAAAATGTTATT
>JACSYO010000921.1:1095000-1097500 GCA_016806645.1 Ophiodon elongatus | reverse complement strand
TAAAAATATGTATTTCAAAACTTCTCTGCAACTGCTGTGCTTTCTAAATTGCCTCCAAACAATCTTTTTTTTTTGTTTTTTTTTCCTGTTGATTCTGTCGCCATGAAGCGGCGTCGTAACAAACCTCGAGGCGCAACGCAAGTCGCCGCCTCAAATTTGGGCACATACGCAAAAGCATTTGCATGCATTTGCTTATTTCCATCGACTTTGTGCTCGCACGCGCTGCCCCTGAAAGTTTGCATCGCCCCGCGGACGTGTCTCACCTGAGGTCTGCGAAGCAAAACAGCCCGGAGTCCCAACGCGCTGCTCCAGGAATAATCAAAATGAATCACGAGAGAGAGAGAAACCCAGTCGTGTGATCTCTCACCGATGTAGTACTTCATTTAGCCCCGTGTCATTTGAAATCAAGTATGCTGTAATCACCTGAAGTGTGTGTGTGTGTGTGTGCGTGTGTGTGTGTTGCACTTTGTTTCTTCTCGTCTCCCGCGGGTGCTGCCGCTGACTAACTGGAGCATTACCCGTCTCTTAGGTCTGTCAGACGCGGGGCTGCTTCTAAGCGGATATCGCTTTCAAGTAAGTCGGTGAGCCGTGCTTCCAGTCGGCCTCTGGGAGAGACGCGTCGCGGGTCGTCTTCCGGGGGCGAGAATGTTCCTGAAGCTTTCTCACCTTCGGAGGCTCTTCCTTTCTTTGTCTTTTCCCTTTTTCACGTTCACCTGCTGGCTCGCACTGCCTTTATTCTCCTTCTTTTTCCAAATGTGTGTGTGCGTGTGTGTGTGTGTGTGTGTGTGTGTGTGTGTTATGTTGAGTTGACACTTCACCACTGTTCATAGTGCAGTTCACAGACAATAAGCAGTTCTCTCGCTCTCGTTCCTCTCTTTCTTCTACTTATAGAAACAGAGTGGGTTTTCTGAGTGGGAGTTTTGGAAATGATACTCTGTGAGAGAGTGAGAGAGAGAGAGAGAGAGAGAGAGAGAGAGAGAGAGAGAGAGAGAGAGAGAGAGAGAGAGAGAGAGAGAGAGAGAGAGAGAGAGAGACTTTTTGGGTTGAGACTGTCTCTGTGTCTCACCCCGGGTCCTGTACATCTGCATCACTCCCTATTTATAGACCTCTATACACACACACACACACACACACACACACACACACACACACACACACACACAGAGAGAGACTCTAAAATATACAGCGGTTAAATCATGCATCCAGAAATTTGTGTTTATTTGAATATAATCAAAATAATCTGTAAAACTGAGTCTGACTTTGTTGACCAGATTCCAAGAAATCAACTAGTAGGGCTGTACAATATATCAACAAACATTAATACTGCAGTAAATCAATATAATATACAGAATCTGATAATGCTGCTGTTTTAAGTCCTGATAGCAAGTTAAGCCTGAAGATAATTTAATACTAAAAATCTTCATGTAGACATTCAACTGACAAACTGTTTGTTTTCAATTTAAATGAATGTCAATAAATACAGTTAATATTTAAATGGTATTAACTGATACTCAATTTATTGTGTGACCCATGAAATACATTGGCTTAGTCTAATTAAAAGATTCGAGTTGTGTCGTTTAAATACCTTTTAGGGACCTGAATATGTAAAATGATGCAAACGTTGCAGAGACCGGAAAATACTCCTCACATGTATCCTGTGATGCCTTCAGGTAACCCTGTTTTCTAGAGCTCATATACAACTGCACTTGCAGCAGCTGGTACGTTTTGAAGTACATTTTCTATGAACATGATGAGGAAATGTTGTTCGTGAAGATGTCAGGCCGCCGCTCCTCCCCCGTGACTCTGCTGTGGTTCACCCACTGAACGTCACTCGGGCAGCGGTTACGCAACATAACCACCAAAAAACTGCTTTGTGCTTTATAAGTGTAAGTTAGGAGACGGGGGTCGGAGGGGGGGGGGGGGGGGCTGTGGCATCCCACAAGTTGGAAACCACCGTCTTTGGCTATAAACAGGAAATTACGATATTTCAATTATTTTTCACTCGGGTCAAAGGTCACGGTTTGCTCGTTCAGCGACAACAATGGCCGAACATCAGGCTCGTTGTCACATGTCGTATTTTTTCATATTTGTGTTCACTTGCTGGGACGGCAGCTTCTCAGATGATGGAGGAGATCAGTTGATATGGATTTTAAATGTCAGACTCTGTGTTTGAACCTCTCTCTCTCTCTCTCTCTCTCTCTCTCTCTCTCTCTCGTTATCAGCTGACGGCCACTTTGTTTATTTAATGCAAACACAACCGCAGTTTATCAACAATAGCGAGGCCCGTTTCGTCCTGATGGGGTTTTATTGGAGCTGCTGCTTCATTTCAACTGAATTCAAAATCAAAATGTGAGTGAGTGGAGAAAAAAAAAAGAGGAAAGAGGAAATAGTAGGTGGATGAAGGGATGAAGAGGTAGATGAGGATGAAGTTGTGGAGGGGAAAGAGAGAGAGAGAGAGAGAGAGAGAGAGCAGGAGAGAGTGAACGTGTGAAGGAGAGAG
>JACSYO010000921.1:1065000-1082500 GCA_016806645.1 Ophiodon elongatus | reverse complement strand
AGAGAGACGAGTGCTGACTCATCCTCTGACAGAACAGATCTGTCTCTGTCACCCCAAAGTGCTGCTGGCAGCCTCTCCTCCAAGCTGTTCCCACTTCTCCTCCACCAAATATCTCCAGAAGAACAACCCGCTGAAATGTGGCCTCGTACCATGAATAATGAACGTAGATGCTAAATTATGATCCAGAGAGAGAGAGAGAGAGAGAGAGAGAGAGAGAGAGAGAGAGAGAGAGAGAGAGAGAGAGAGAGAGGTGTTGGTTCTTGCATCGTTGCCCTCTCTTTACAGGCTTTTGTGTTTTTTTTATTGCTGATAACGTTTTTTTTCCGTTTCTTTCCCCTGTCGTTTTTTTAGGAAAGCGATCTCCCGTTCAGGCCTCCAGCACCTCGGCCCACCTCAACCCGCCCTGCCTCCGGCCTCCAACGGGCCCAACAAGGACCTACGCACCGGCATGGACTGGACGGTCAGACACACACACACACACACACACACACACTCGTGCAATCATTGTCTTTATTTTTGTGTATTTATCGCATGCAGACCTGGTTGCGTAATGTACCTCTTGCACATCGGTGTTTGGATGCTGGACAAAGAGGAGAGTCGTCCCGGTCCTCCTTATTCTGTCTGGCTGAGTCACTGAATGACATTCGGATTTTTCATGCCAACAGATTTGTCAGCAGACTGGTTTCGACAGCCGTATGTTCCCGCGGAAATGAAAAGCAGCTATTTTTTTCTTTTGGGGGTTTTCTGATCATCACCAGAAAATGTCTTTATAATCGAGCGTGGGGGGAGGAAACGTTTTTTTTTGTTTTTTTTTGTGGGATGTGACCTTTTCTGGGTTTATTTTATGGATTTCGTTTACACGACGCTTCACCAAGATGAACGCACAATTTTAAAACGTTTTCTGATTCTAAATGTAGCAAAAGGCCCGATAATGTCACGAAATAACGCCGCAAATCAGACAGAAATGGTCAAAAAAAGTGCAGCAAGGCATCTTCTTTTCCTTTTGAAATCAATGTGATTAAAAATAGGAAACTTCATTCAAAACCTGATGTCTCAAGCGACGTGTGTTCTTGTAATGATAGACATGAATCCCTGTAAAAGGCCCACATTTCAGCAGCAAAAGGTCAAATTAAGAGAAAATATTTCTAAATTATTTTTATTTTTTATTTATTTTAATTTAATTATTATTTTTTATTTATTATTTATTATGTATTTCTTTTTATTTATTATTTTTTTTTATTTTTTTTTATATTTTCTTCTAAAATCTGTGACTTTTTCCTTATAAAATAATGTAAAATCTTTAACCCAGGGGGGTGTTGTAATGCCGATCTTACCTCCAGGCCGTTGATGAACTCTCCCGGTTCAAATCTTATAAATCTAACCTCCTAAAGCACCCACGGTAAACTGATCCATCTCAACTACAAAACAAATAATGAGTTCTGTAAATAACTCTCGAGGAAAATAATACAAAACATCTGTGTATTCCACAGTTTTTCCAGAAGACCGACTGCATTCCAGTCGTTGAGGTCTGCAGTTACCACGAAAACAATCAGATCCTGTTGGAACTGATTTTAAATATAGTCTGTTCAGAAATAACCAATTACCTTGTTCGCAATGGGCTCAAGCGGAAGCAAGACAAAGCTTCTATTTATATCTGAGTCAGACTGTGACTGAGGCAGGTTTACACTCACAAACATAGACGTCGGAGCACCTTTAATTTGTGCTCATGAAAGAAAACAAACAAACAAATAAACAAACAGCCTCCAAAATACTTCAAACTCATTGATATGAATTTAGAGAAACAACATCTAAAAATGCATCTTGTTTAAAAAAAAAAAAAACCAAGGATGTCAGCGTCTCACTTTTGTACCCGTCGACTATACTGTATCAATAATGAATATTAAATAAAAACAAGCTTTATTATTAATTGGGAGGTGTAAGTAGACAAACCCACATCTGAGGTTCCCCTCTGGCTCCGTCTGCAGGGACACTTCCACCACGTCATCGCTGGCCTTTAGCTCTCTGCACGACACACACACACACACACACACACACACGCACACACACACACCCTTCTATATAATCGTCGCACCTCATCACTCATTAATATACACTCAGGGGTTGATTTACTGCGGCTTTATGGCCCCTTTTAGAGGCTAATGAATCAGATAGTGTTTGACTGAGAACAGACTTTTTTGTTTTCCCGCTGTATGTAGTGCGGCGAGATATTGGAGGAGGAAATGGAAATGATTACAAATGGCCACTGGAAGGGATTTGCTGTACTATGGCAGAGGCAATTACGACTGTGGTTTACCGACGGGAGAAGAAGTGAGAGATTAGAAAGAGATCGGACCGCTCTGGCTCCTCTTTTCTCATCACGGTCCAGCTCTGTTCGGCCTGTTGGTCACTAATCATCGACGTTTGCAGCATTATAATAATATAATGTCTTAAATAATGTAATAATATGTGACGGTTACATCGGCAAAAAGGCCACAAATGAGGAGAAATGTGTTTATTGTACTTATTGTATACAGGAAACACCTCTTTGTTTAACACAAAAACTAATTAATTCATGAGTTTTCTCACCTTTTTGTCCCTCCGCTACCTTCCAATGAGACTTTTTTTAAAGAAGTAATTTCATGAGGCAGAGAACCTCCAAACTGAAGACTAATACCAATATTTTGGTATTATCTTCTGCTTTGAACCAATTTTCTTAAAGCAATAATCTCGCTGACACAAATGCATTTTTCTTATATGTTGAAAACCAAACATATATTTAAATATATTTCTTCAACTTTGGACCAACCTGTTGAGCAGACAGCCTCATTAAACTCTTCTTAGCTTAACTTTTATCGTCTTATAGTTTTAATTCTTCTTGAAAAGAGCGTGTGATCGCAGTTTCAAAGATTTTTTTTTTTTTTTTTCCGGTTCTGAAGCAGAGAAAATGTCTGCATCGCTATAAAAAAAAAAAACATATGCAAATTGTATTTTGCGTCAGACATTTTGAATCAACCACTAAGACACAAACACCTTCTAAAAGCTGCAAACTGAACCGAGTGACATCCTTTGACTGACGAACACACACGTGCAGTCAGCATACAAACACTTGCATGTTTACATGCGCCGAGGTGTGTGTTTGCACATGAGTCCTGCGGTGCCTTTCCATCCGCACCTTGAATTAACATGCGCTGTGAAATTACCCGCCTCCTCAGCGGGCGGCAATTATGTGCTTGACACACTCGTTGACCGCGTTCACTGCCGAGTGTTTATGTGCATATGGTTGCAGTTTAATGTGAGCGAGCGATGCAAAGGATAATGTGAGTTATTGTGTCATTGCTTACACACTCTGTCTTCCCTTTCTCCGTCGGCGTCTGCAGGAGAACGCACTGAACGGGGATCACCTGTGGATGGAGACGAGTTGTTCAGGAGATCTCTGTTATCTCGGAGAGGACACCTGCCTCCTAAAGACCGCAGTGAGTAGTGTACACACTGACCACGCGTTTGTGTGTGTGAACGGGAGAGTGAGGGGGGAAGTGTTTAGCAGCTCCCTTTTTGCAGTTATTTAATTATTTACAATTTATGAATCCTATGGTTTCCTTGTGGTCCTGTAGCACTTGTTCTGAGGCCTGGTAGCGGTCTGTGGTCCGAGGGCTGGGTTAGAAACAGGCGGCAACCTTTAAAACCTGCATTCTCTCTCCTGACCACCAGGGGGCGACTCCTCTGGTTGTATAGAAGTCAAAGCTTCATGTGTTAAAGCTGCATTCTCTCTCCTGACCACCAGGGGGCGACTCCTCTGGTTGTATAGAAGTCAAAGCTTCATGTGTTAAAGCTGCATTCTCTTCTGACCACCAGGGGGCGACTCCTCTGGTTGTATAGAAGTCAAAGCTTCATGTGTTAAAGCTGCATTCTCTCTCCTGACCACCAGGGGGCGACTCCTCTGGTTGTATAGAAGTCTATAGAAAATGACTCTACTTCTCTTGATTTATTCCCTCAGTAAACATTGTAAACATGAGTTTATGTCTCAATCTCTAGTTTCAAGTCTTCTTCAATACAGCATGATGTTCATTTAGTAAATTATGGTCCATTTAGAGTCAAACAGACCATAAAGCAGGGGATGCTTTAGGGGCGGGGCTACAAGGTGATTGACAGGTCGCTACCACAGCGTTGCCAGTGTTTTCGTCTCAGAACTTAAAGTTCATGAAAGTTAATTGGAACATTTTGAGTCGCCTAAAAACGTCTTATTCAGCTTTAGGTTGTACTTAGCTCCACCCTCTTTTGTCACTTCTGGTTGCAAAAAAACAAGATGGCGACGGCCATAATGCTGAACTCCAGGCTTCAAAACCGTAGTGTACAAACCATTAGGTGACGTCACGGTGACTACGTCCACTTCTTATATACAGGCTATGGGAACCTCTGCTCTGACTTCATCCTCAAATCCTAAAAGCTGGTCTGTGGGGGGAAAAGGTCAGTTTAGCCTCCAATATTCAAGATGTAGTCCGTATTTCCTTCATGTAGCTGCACACCAGTAAATTAAATAAATACATTTCATTGAACAGCAAAAGCAGACATCACTTAGATTCTTTTATTAAAAAAGAAAGAATCAATGACTTTTAGAACCAGCAGCAGGTAAAACTTAATGACTTCAGCTTTTAAAAGCTTGTGAAGCGAAGCGCAGGGCAGACGCTCTGCAGAGAGTAACAATTACATTTATCAAATGAGTAACAAGACACTGAAGGAGAATTTATAAAAATCTTTCTCTTCTCAAATCTACATGCTAGTAACTAGATATATTTTGGATTAACTGGCAGTTCGTGCACGGAGCAGGTGGTTAAAAGGCTCTTAAAGTGCATTATATTGTATAGATAGATAGATAAATACTTTATTAATCCCGCAAGGAACATTTTTTTCGGTACAGCAGCATTTTTACATAAGAAAAGAACAATATATACAAAAATAGAATAGAATAATAATAATAAGAAGAAGGAAATAAGAAAAATGCACAATATATACAACAAATAGAATAGAATAATAATATTAAATTAAATGAACTAACAAAACGTAACCGTAGTGCAACATGTAGCCAACAACAAACAACAAACAAAGGTGCTAGAGTATGTTTCTAGACTTAAAATGTAAAAATTATGCAGAGCGGTGAAGAAAGGCTTTAAATTACAGGTATTATGGACCCTCTGTGAGTCCACACACAGAGCCCTCTACGATAATATAATGACATATCTGGTCATTTCTCAGTAACGGCATGTAATTACAGAGCAGAGGCGGAGCGCCGGCGAGGCGGAAAAATATATTCATCATAATCTCTTCCTGTCATGTGTTTAATTAGATAAATATTCCATCAGCGGTTGCGTGCTTTCAGCCAGTTAAAAGGACAACGTGACCTCGGCGGGGATTGCTTTGACAAGTCACGGCGGACGTGAACGAGCACATTCCTACTCAGGTGCTCAGCTCGGTGTGAGTTACTCTTCTTAATCGAGGAGAACCTGGCAGTCTGAGGGCTTTAAACTCAGATTCCTTTTTAACGGCCTCTTGAATTACTTCAATTGCTTGACGTTAATTCCTTCTTTGTCAGCTGTCTGCTGACAAAACTCTTTTAAGATTACGCGAACCCTCGAATTGCAGAAGAAGTCGATAAAAGATTTCTATCAAGTTCCTCCGCTGACGCTTTTGAGAAAAGAACATCTTGTTTCCTTAACGTGACGTGTTTCTTGTTCAAAGAGGGTTTCTGTGGTCGGACTTTGACACCGTGGGAACATTCAGTTCTGCTAACCTATCAGATATGAGAGCGTAAGGCTGTTTTTAGTTTTTTTTTTTTAGTTTCTTTTTTTATGTGAGAGTAGCACGGTGCCATTAAGTGTTGCTCAATGTGACGATTCAGAGTGAACCCCCCCCCTCCCCCCCGACTGCAGTTGACACCACTCCGTTATCAGCTGTCACATTATTTACCCACTGTGAGGAGTTTGTGTTGTAAGAGCAAAGGCAGCGGGGCGATATTATTTATTGAAGGTAAACAGCACTCTGGCATCCTGAATGTTTGCCTATTATCAGTTTAATTGTGATAAATGGCCGGGGTTATCTCCGAGCCATCTCTCCCCTGCATGTTTAGTGTTTTCATGAGCTGTGTTTACTCCAAAATAGTATGTTTTTAAGGGAATATTTGCGTTCTTGCCAAGAGTTAGACGAGAAGATTAATACCACTCTTATTATCTATACACAAAATATGACGCTACGGCCTGCAGTTGTTTAGCGTAGCTTAGCATAAAACTGGAAACATGAGACATCATTTATAATTAGAAAAATATTAAAAGTTACAGTAAAAATATGGTCAACAACCAAATAACAATACTTTAAAACAAGTGTATATGGTGTATATAAATATATATATATATATATATATATATATATATATATATGTATATATATGTATATATATGTATGTATATATAAGTATATAAATAGTGAGCTTCAGAGTGATGGTAGGTGGATTTGGTTACGTCTGGAGTCAACCACGCTAGCTGTTTCCCCCCGTTTCCAGTCTTTATGCTAAGCTAAGCTAACCGTCTCGACACACGCGAGAGTGGTCACGGTCTTCTCATCAAACTCTTGGCATGAAAGAGATTGAAGATATTTCCCCAAATAGGTAAAATAATTCATTTTCAAATGGGCTTCTTGGATGTTGTAGTTCATCTGAAACCTGAGCTGAGAGAAGACAGTTTAAAACTGTTAAAACTCAACAGGAAGTGACATGCTTAAGCACCTTGAACACATCTGTGTGTGTGTGTGTGTGTGTGTGTGTGTGTGTGTGTGTGTGTGTGTGTGTGAGTGTGTGTGTGTGTGTTTGTTGTTGTGTATCTCACCGCCCTCTGTGCTGTGTGTGTGTTTTCTCTTTTAAGAAGTCGGCCCCCAGGAGGAAATGTGCTGCCTGTAAGATCGTTGTTCACTCTGGCTGCATAGAGCAACTGGAAAAGGTATGACACACACACACACACACACACACACACACACACACACACACACACACACACACACACACACACACACACACACACAGAGAAAACAGAGGAGGAACGTGAGGAGGAGAGGAGATGAAGAGGAAGTAAGGAGATGAAGAGGAGGTGAAGAGGAACATGTGGAGGAGAGAAAAGTAAGGAGGAACGTATGGTGGAGAGGAGAGGAGGTGAGGAGAGGAGGTGAGGAAGTGAGGAGATGAAGAGGAGGTGAGGGGAACATGTGGAGGAGAGAAAAGTAAGGAGGAACGTATGGTGGAGAGGAGAGGAGGTGAGGAGAGGATGAGGGGGTGAGTAGATGAAGAGAAGAGGAGGTAAGGGGAGGAATAGAGGAAGAGGGGAGAGAAGGAGGAGAGGAGGTGAGGATAGTAGAGGAAGAGAGGAGGTGGGGAGAGGAGAGGAAGAGAGGAAGAGAAGAGGAAGTGAGGAGAGGAAGAGAGGATGTGGATAGGTGGTGAGGAGGAGAGGAGGAAGAGAGAGGAGAGGAAGAGAGGAGGAAGTGAGGAGAGGAAGAGAGGACGTGGGTAGTAGAGGAGAAGAGGAGGTGAGAAGAGGAAGAGAGGCGAGGAGAAGAGAGGAGGACCACACACCCACACACACACACACACACACACACACACACACACACACACACACACAGTTAATCTTACATCATCATCATCATCATCGTCATTATTAATCGCCAGAAAGTTGATCAGCGATTCAATTTTAGAAACAGACTTCACAACGAGCTTCAGGATAAAATGAAAAAACCTTAAACAGGTTAAAAAAATGACTTAATGATCAAATTCATCACACAGTTTATAAATGTGCCTTTAATTGACATTTTACAAAACAAAGATAAAAACACAATTAGTCAAACAATGTTTGATTATTTAGATTCTGTCTCTCGCCTTTATATATATATATATATATATATATATATATATATATATTTATTTATTTATTTACCCCTGATGTGTGTTTTTGTTGCCACAGGGAGAGCAAAGATCTCATTTATTTCCATGTTACATAGAAAAGTTATTAACCTTCTAACATAGAAAAAAAATTAAAATAATGTTCTGTCTTTAAAGATATCTTAAAGTTTGATCTCGTTTGACACAATTTGACGTAATAATTGTCAATTGATGTTGTAGTATTAATTTTTAACCTTTTCTTTAATGTAGTATGTCGTCGTCCTTTTACCCAAATCCCGACAAAGCGCCATTTAATCTAATTCTGCAAGATTTTTTAGAGCTCAAAAGTTTTGCACGAGCGTAGATTATTTATTTATTTATGTATTCCAGCTGTTGAATATTCATGTGGTTGTATGCCACCCTGGTAGTAATGTGGTTTTTTTTTGTAATAAAAACTGACATTTTTTGACATTCTGTGTTTGTGTTTGTTTATTTTTGTCTCTTTATAGATTAACTTCCGATGTAAACCAACCTACAGAGAGGGAGGATCCCGCTGCATGCGAGATGTAAGTGTGTGTGTGTGTGTGTGTGTGTGTGTGTGTGTGTGTGTTTTTTAAATATGTGCGAGACTTAATACATGTGAGAGTAGTAGAGAAAACAGGATTATAAATATAATTTCTCCCTCTGACAGCAGAACATACTGAGACATCACTGGGTTCACAGAAGAAGACAGGAGGGGAAATGTAGACAGTGTGGAAAGGTAAGTACACACACACACACACACACACACACACACACACACACACACACACACACACGTTGTCGTTGATGTTGTTCATGTAGACTTTGTTGTATTTCTGTCGGTTTCTGCAGAGCTTTCAACAGAAGTTCTTCCACAGTAAAGAAATAATCGCCATCAGCTGTTCATGGTGTAAACAGGCAGTAAGTAAGATTTATTAATTATTATTATTATTATTATTAATACATTGTAAAGACCATTTTACTAGAAATCTATGACTTAAAGTATGAAAAATACAAGTTAAAATCTTTAACTAACTATTTTTGTTGCGGTTGTTATTATTAATATTTATACATCCACAAGAGTTTCATTTAATATGAATTATATTTTATTATAATACTGCATGAACTATTTATGATATAGTACTATACTCATACTATACTTTATTTATTTTATTCTATGCTATATTGATGTACTATACTCTACATTATGTTACTCTATATTACTAAATGACACATTATATTATATTTTATATCCAATAATATATTATACTGTATGATATTATCTTATTATCTTATAGTGTTTTATTGTATTATATTCTCTATCATATTTATATATTAATACAAACAAATACAAAGTTTCATTAGTTAATTATGTTGTATATTAGAGTATATGGTATATTACTTTTACTACTTTTATTATTAATATTATTATAGGGTTCTAATAATTATTATATTCTCTTATCTTTTTGTCATTTGGGTGAAATGACCCTTTAAGAGGCCGAGTTTCGTAAAGATGTGGCTCAATTGTAAACGTTATCTTTGATAAAAAAATGATTGATAAACAGATAAACAGGTAAATAACAACAAGGAGTGTTTTTGTTGCAGTTCCACAACAAGGTGACGTGTTTCATGCTGCACCAGATCGAGGAGCCATGTTCACTGGGGGCCCACGCGGGAGTCATAGTACCACCCTCCTGGATCATCAAAGTCAGGAAACCACAGGTGCACACACACACACACACACACACACACACACACACACACACACACACACACACACTCCCATTGCAGACGCCCCTCACCAGTCAGTCCACTGGTTGATGAAGTTCACTAGCTGTCACTTTGTGACAGTAATGAGAAACGACTTTGTTGGATCTAAATTTAAAACTCTAAAAGAAGGCGTGTGTCAAAAACTGTGAGTGAGTGAGCGTGTGTGTGTGTGTGTGTGTGTGTGTGTGTGTGTGTGTGTGTGTGCGTGTGTGTGTGTGTGTGTGTGAGTGAGAGAGAGAGAGTGTGTGATTTTGGCTATGATGTGATATGAGCTGACACATGTCTGATCTGTCTGAGGGAACTCTGGGTTAGTGTCTCTCACACACACACACACACACACACACACACACACACACACACACACACACACACACACACACACAACCCTCCGTCACATCACATGCTTCAGTGCACTTTTAATTATCATCACAAGGCACACGGTGGCAGTGAACTAACCACTGAACTCTGTGTGTGTGTGTGTGTGTGTGTGTGTGTGTGTGTGTGTTTGTGTGTGTGTGTGTGTGTGTGCGTGTGTGTGTGTGTGTGTGTGTGTGTGCGTGTGTTTACCCTAGAGCTCACTTAAGAACTCTGCCAGGAGAAAAAAGCGGACCTCATTTAAACGAAGGACAAGCAAGAAGGGACTGGATGTAAGTAACACGATGACGGAGACGATGTTTTCTTTAAGTGTGTTTACCGGGTTCAGATTTATATTTTATATTTTAACCTGAGCAGACTTATATGTTTTACTTACCTACTCAACATGTGCGTAAATGTTTTATTTTTGTGTGTGATTTATTCAACAAAATAAATATAAATATATATATATATATATATATATATATATATATATATATTATATATAAAGATAATGTGATTGACACGGATCAATGAGCATTAATGAATCTGGATTAGTGTTTGTGTGAACAGGGTAAAAGTACGGACATTTTTTATTATTATTATTTCCTGTTCAATAACTAATCGATTAAAGCGACTAATCATTTCAGCATTATGTATCACATATATGGTTGCAAGAAAAGATTATTTTCATTATCGATGAATCTGCCGATTGTTGTCCGGATGAATCGTTTTGTATAAAATGTCAGAAAATATTGTCGGAAAATGTTGACCGTAATTTCTCAAAGTCCAAAGTGATTTCTTTAAATGTTTTGTTTTGTGAGATTCAGTTTAAAATATGAATATAAATATAAAAAAATATATATTTGAGAGGCTGGAAACAGCATTTTCTGCCCCTATGGTATCAAAATATATTATATATGATATATTTATCATTTAAATTACATATATTATATATTATTATATTTATATATATTATTATGTTACTATATATTATTATATAAATATATATTATTTTATAAATATATTATATATTATTATATTATTATATTACTATATATTATTATATAAATATATATTATTTTATAAATATATTATATATTATTATATTACTATATATTATTATATAAATATATATTATTTTATAAATATATTATATATTATTATATATTATTATATAAATATATATTATTTTATAAATATATTTTATATTATTATATAAATATATATGTTATATAAATATATTATATATTATCAAACTATATTATATATTATCAAAATATTTGCACGTTTTTTTCTGTAGATCAGCTCATCGATTATGTTTCAAATACTTTAATTTATTTTTTCCCGCCTCTTGCACGTCTCTCTTTGTGACCTTCTCCGTCTCCTTCCGTCTTTAGGAGTCTAAATGGCGTCCGTTCATGTTGAAGCCGCTTCCTTCTCCTCTCATGAAGCCCATCTTGGTTTTCGTCAACCCCAAGAGTGGAGGCAACCAGGTCGGCAACCTCTGAAATGTTTTATATTTATATTTATTTTATTTTATGTTTCAGATCTAGAAGATTCTGGTGTCATATGAAACTAGAAAATCGGGAGGTGCCAACAATGGGCGCTTTTCTTTTTTAATATACGCTAACTTATGCTAATTTATACTTATCCTCGCGTCCTCTCTTCCCCCTTGACCTGGAAATTATTTTCCTTTGCTTCCTTTTCTTTCTCTCTCTCTTCAATTACTTTTTATAGCCTTTCCTTTCCTTTGCCTCCTTCTCCTTACTTTGCCCCCCCCCTTCCTTCCCCTTTCTTTCCTCTCCATTCCATTGCTTCCTTCTCCTTACTTTTCTTCTCCTTGCCTTTGCTCTCCTTGCCTTTGCTTCCTTCTCCCCCCCCTTCCTTCCCCTTTCTTTCCTCTCCATTCCATTGCTTCCTTCTCCTTACTTTTCTTCTCCTTGCCTTTGCTCTCCTTGCCTTTGCTTCCTTCTCCCCTCCTTTCCTTCCCCTTTCTTTCCTCTCCATTCCATTGCTTCCTTCTCCTTACTTTTCCTCTCCTTCCTTTGCTTCCTTCTCCCCCCTTTCCTCTCCATTCCTTTGCTTCCTTCTCCTTATTTTTCATCTCCTTGCCTTTGCTTCCTTCTCCCCCTTTCCTTCCCCTTTCTTTCCTCTTCTTGCCTTTGCTTCCTTCTCCCCCCCTTTCCTTCCCCTTTCTTTCCTCTCCTTGCCTTTGCTTCCTTCTCCCCTCCTTTCCTTCCCCTTTCTTTCCTCTCCATTCCATTGCTTCCTTCCCCTTTCTTTCCTCTCCTTGCCTTTGCTTCCTTCTCCCCCTCTTTCCTTCCCCTTTCTTTCCTCTCCTTGCCTTTGCTTCCTTCTCCCCCTCCTTTCCTTCCCCTTTCTTTCCTCTCCATTCCATTGCTTCCTTCTCCTTTCCTTTCCTTTGCTTCTGTCTTTTTCCAATTCCTTTCTCTTCAAATCCTTGCAACTCACGCTCCCTCGCGTCCTCTCTTCTCACTCGACCTGGAGATCGTTCCCCCCTCCGCCATCGTGGAGGATCTTCCAATCCCCTAAATGCACCTCGAGGAGAGAGGAGACTCGTGGAGGAGCTTAGAGGAAAAACTGGAGGATCCTTAGCGAAAGTCTTAAATCTTAAGACGTATAAAAGAGGTTTTCACACGCAGCTGGAATAATCTCAAACCACGGCGGGACTTAACGAATGTAAATCTTCCTTTTGTGGCCACCAGCACACGTCCTTATATCTTGTAAATATATTATATATATATTTTAATAATATATATATCACTCTTTTCTTTTGTATAGTAATACAAATTGCGTGACTCCGAATTTTAACAACCTTTCTACTGAAGACGTCATACAAGAGATATGAACGTGCATCGTGACATTATCAGATTTAAATTGATGTTTTATTAATTTACACCTCCCCTGGCTGTTTGTGGCTCAGCGAGGCGACAGGGGCCTGATTTATTTAATTAGTTTAATGGTATTAAACCTTTGAGCTCAGCCTTCACCGGGCGGTTTGAGCCTTTAGCTCACCAAGTTGAAGAGCAGAACGTTGAAATGGGAAAACGTAAGTAGGAACTGGATTAGTTTTTGATCAGATAACGTGAGTTTTCTTTATTATGACATCACGCGGGAGATTTTTATAGCAATCGCAGTTAAACAGAAGGATGCAAAACCAAATGAGTTCTGATAGGGTTTAAGGTTGTACTTCCTTCTCCTTATTTTTCCTTTCCTTGCCTTTGCTTCCTTCTTCCCCCTTTCCTTCCCCTTTCTTTCCTCTCCATTCCATTGCTTCCTTCTCCTTCCCCTTCCTTTCCTTGCCTTTGCTTCCTTCTTCCCCCTTTCCTTCCCCTTTCTTTCCTCTCCATTCCATTGTTTCCTTCTCCTTCCCCTTCCTTTCCTTGCCTTTGCTTCCTTCTTCCCCCTTTCCTTCCCCTTTCTTTCCTCTCCATTCCATTGTTTCCTTCTCCTTCCCCTTCCTTTCCTTTCCTTAGCTTCCTTCTCCTTCCCCTTCCTTTCCTTTCCTTTGCTTCCTTCTCCCCCCTTCCTTCCCATTTATTTCATCGCCATTCCATTGCTTCTTTCTCCTTCCCCCTCCTTTCCTTTGCTTCCTTCTTCCCCCTTTCCTTCCCATTTATTTCCTCTCCATTCCATTGCTTCCTTCTCCTTCCCCTTCCTTTCCTTTCCTTTGCTTCTGTCTTTTTCCAATTCCTTTCTATTCAAATCCTTACCCCATCCTACCCTTTGCTTCCTTCTCCTTTCATCTCCTCTTCTTTCCTTTCAGTTTCTTTCCTCCTTTCCTTTCCTTTTATCTTTGCTTCCTCATCCTTCCTCTTCTCCTTCCTTCCCTTTCATTTTTCTCTCATTCCCATTCCTTTCAATTCCTTACCTCTCCTTTCTGTTGCTTCCTTCTCCTTCCAACAGAAGGATGCAAAACCGATGGAGTCCTTCTCTGGTTTACGTTTGTACGGTAGTTAATGTTGTAGGAAAACCCTGACGGTGAATGTCTCTCTGCAGGGCGCCAAGGTGTTACAGATGTTCATGTGGATCCTGAACCCTCGACAAGTCTTCGACCTGTCCCAGGGAGGGCTGCGAGAGGCGTGAGTACCCTTCACTTGGGCTTTTACTGAAAATCAACCCGCATTGGGGGAAAGCCAACCCGACATTGTGACTTTTATTTGACTGACTGGCTGTTGGAGTTATTTATTTAATGTTAGTATTTGGTTGTTTTTGTTCACAAGTAGTAGTATTTGGTTAGTTTGGGTGTTTACTTGTTTAGGTTGATTTTTTTTTTATGTATTAGGAGAGCTTTTTCTTTTGATAGTTGGGTTTTATAATTAGGAGCAGGCAGGTGTAGGACCAGAATGCACCTGGGTGGGCTCATGTTTTTTTTACCAGTGCAGGAGAAGCAGCATTAAGAGTTATTTTGTTCTTTTGTTTTGTTTTGTTTTTTTAAATAAATAATAAGAAAAATCGGAATCATGTGGAAAAATGCGTTTCTTTTGCCTGCGTGAAACCACAAACCCACGATGCATCAGTGGCCCTTTGATTTACGTTTGTTTTTTGATTTATACGACAAATGGCCACTACACTGACTTTTGTATTCGGCTTTATTTAACAAAAAAAAACAATTCACGAGTGTGTAAAGCTGATAGAAAAACAGTTTATTTATTTTTTTAAATAGCCAATTCGGTGATCATTTTCTACTTAAATCTTCATCATTATTATCACAATGTACTGCCGGAGTAAAGGTGCTGTAGCTCCTCACTTCAGTTTCAGTCATTATCCTCTTTTATTCAAATACTCCGCTCAAGGGTCGAGCAATTTACATGAAACTTGCACCAATTACACCCACTCATCACCAACCAGCACGCCTGTTTTCTTTTTGAGAAAGGTTGGAGTTGTATCGTAAAGTGCCAAATCTGAGGATCCTTGCCTGCGGAGGGGACGGCACGGTGAGACTCTTATTAAAGATATCTCCATATAAGATATCTCCATATCTTCTGTTGTGAGTCTCTGCAGCTCTTATACCTTTCGGTGCGTGTCGTTCCCTCGTAGGTGGGCTGGATCCTTTCCACTCTGGATGAGCTGCAGATGAACCCCCAGCCTCCGGTGGCTGTTCTTCCTCTGGGAACAGGAAATGACCTCGCCAGGACGCTCAACTGGGGCGGGGTGAGTTCCCGGCCTTGACTTGTGAGCGGCAGGACGTCGCAGCTTCTCCCCCCCCCTCCGGGAGGCGTTCGTTCATTTAAATGATGACTTTGAGTTCAGCTCTTGATTTAAAAAAAAAAAAAAAAAAAAAAAAGATCTCTCTGCAGCTGGAAAATGAAATTTAAGATAAAAAAAGAACTTCCAACGTCCTCAATAAGTTAGGAAAAAAAAGGAATATCTCGTATTTGTCTCTCGGACACCTCACCCACATTCCAGGAAGTCTGCGACGGCGCGCTTCCTGCGCCACTCTTCCTCCGAAGCCCGACATTCAGCCATTGTCTGACCTCCGAGGCGCGGCGCGTCACGCGGAGCAGCCGCGGTCGGCGTTGACGGTTCCCTCTAATTTATTCCATCCTGTCTCCGGCCTGCGTTGGTTCATGTAACGTCTTCTCTTCCTTTATGCAGCAGAACCTCGTCAGCTTTTTTTTTTCATATATATATATATATATATATATATATATATATTTTTTTTTTTTTATATCGGAAAGAAACGCACAATTAGACGTCGCTGTTTAATTTGACATAGGTTTTGGTTTGTGTTTATGAATCCTTATAGATAGATAGATAGATAGATAGATACTATAGATACTATAGATAGATAGATAGATGGATGGATAGATAGATAGATACTATAGATACTATAGATAGATAGATAGATAGATAGATGGATAGATAGATAGATAGATAGATAGATAGATAGATAGATACTATAGATAGATAGATAGATAGATGGATAGATAGATAGATACTATAGATACTATAGATAGATACTATAGATACTATAGATAGATAGATAAATAAATAGATAGATAGATAGATAGATACTATAGATAGATAGATAGATAGATAGATAGATAAATACTTTATTAACCCCTCAAGGGAAATTGTTTTTGGTACAGCAGCATTTTTACATAAGAAAAGAACAATATGTACAAAAATAGAATAGAAGAAGAAGAAGAAGAAGAAGAAGAAGAAGAAGAAGAAAATAAGAAAAATGCACAATATATACAACAAATAGAATAGAATAATAATAATGTTAAATTCAATTAACAAACAAAAGGAAACAGTAGTGCTGATGTAGCCCACAACAAACAAAGGTGCCGTAGTCGGGTGCAACAAAGAGACCTTTACGAGCACCCACATGCGTTCAGTGGGCTTGTCCTTCCTCCGGCTATGTGGGATCGTATCGATGATAATCTATCAAATAAAACTCTGCATGAGTCAGAACCTCGAGTGGGTTTGCAGGGGTTTTTTCAACTGTCAACTTTCAGAAAAAATCTATTTAAATACACATTATCTGCATCGTCTTTATTTTATATTCATATTATGAAGTATGAAACGGCTTTATTTCATTTTCTTTTTTTTTTTAAAGGGATATTTAGATATTGGTCAAGGACACGTTGATGACCTTGCTTTTTATTTCCTTTCCTTTCCTTTGCTTCCTTCTCCTTACCTCTGATTTCCTTTGCTTTTAAATTTCCTTTCCTTTGCTTCCTTTTCTTTCTCTCTCTTTTCAATTACTTTTTATATCCTTTCCTTTCCTTTGCCTCCTTCTCCTTAATTTGCTTTCCCCCCCTTTCCTTCCCCTTTTTTTCCTCTTCATTCCATTGCTTCCTTCCCCTTCATTTCCTTGCCTTTGCTTCCTTCTCCCCCCTTCCTTCCCATTTCTTTCCTCTCCATTCCATTGTTTCCTTCCCCTTCCCCTTCCTTTCCTTTCCTTTGCTTCTGTCTTTTTCCAATTCCTTTCTAAAATCCTTACCCCATCCTACCCTTTGCTTCCTTCTCCTTTCATCTCCTCTTCTTTCCTTTCAGTTCCTTTCTTCATTTCCTTTCCTTTTTTTTTGCTTCCTCATACTTCCTCTTCCCCTTCCTTCCCTTTCCTTTTCTCTCATTCCCATTCCTTTCAATTCCTTACCTCTCCTTTCTGTTGCTTCCTTCTCCTTCCATTTCCTCTCCTTTCCTTTCAGTTTTTTTGCTTCCTTTTTTGCTTCCTACCCTCTTCCTGCTGTCTTTCCTCCCCCCTCCTTTCTTTCCTTTTTCTCTTCTCCTTCTAACACTCAGTTGTGTTACTCACCATTGCACCTGCCCCACCTCTCTCTGTGTGAGTGTGAATAACCCTGTGACTTGCTGTGTGTGTGTGTGTGTGTGTGTGTGTGTGTGTGTGTGTGTGTGTGTGTGTGTGTGTGTGTGTGTGTGTGTGTGTGTGTGTGTGTGTGTGTG
>JACSYO010000921.1:1055000-1060000 GCA_016806645.1 Ophiodon elongatus | reverse complement strand
TGATTAGAAGTGTTTTTGATTTTCCAGCTTCTTCTGAATGTTTGTTTTGAATTTCAAATCTACAGCGTGAGAGCGATCTCATAACTTTTGTGAAGAGCGAGGGATGTGAGCAATAAATGATGGGTGGGAGTCGGAGAGGAAACATGCAGGGGAGTTATCTCTATTTAATGAGGGAAATGTAATGAACTGTGATTCTGTTTGATTGGGTTCGCTTTTCTCTCTGTTTGTGTGTGTGTGTGTGTGTGTGTGTGTGTGTGTGTGTGTGTGTGTGTGTGTGTGTGTGTGTCTTTGCAGGCTGCGTTCTCAGATTTCCTCCAGAGAAGCTCGAGGGATTTGTCCAAGCACGTCAGAGTGGTGGTGAGTGTTAACACACTCTCTCTCTCTCTCTCTCTCTCTCTCTCTCTCTCTCTCTCTCTCTCTCTCTCTCTCTCTCTCGATCTGTATCGTTTTCCATGTCGACATGTCGAGGCAGCAGGTCGGCCGGGTGATTAAAAAGCCCGTCCTTCAACTCCTCTTTTAACATCCGCCATGCTGAAGTGTCCTTCAGAGAGACATTGAATCCTCTCCAGAGCCGCTGACCTCTAACCCAGACAACGACAGTCATTCTCATTAAGCATTCGGATGTTTGTTTTCTAGATTACTAGTCTACAGAATGACCATCACACATTCCCAAAGCTACATTTAACATATTTAAATAGCTTGTTTTGCTCATTATCAGTCCAAAACCCAAAGATGTTTAGTTAAACCATCATAGAAGTTTCACGAAACCTTAAAAATATTCTATATATATATATATATATTTGAGAAACTGGAAGTTAAATTTGGCCATTTTTGCTTAAATAAACAACTAGTGATTTGTTTTCTGTAAATGGACTAATTAATAGGCTTATCATTTAATCAGGATCAAGTGTTACAACATGCCATATGTTTGCCTTAATTGGGACGTTAGCTAGTTACGTTAGCTACTTACGTTAGCTAGTTACGTTAGCTAGTTATGTTAGCTAGTTACGTTAGCGAAGCATTTACTTTTTGATAATCCCAGGCTAATGTTAAGGGCTGGCAGTATTCTATATTCTATAGTCTCAGTTATTTCTTTAAAAAAAACGCTGTTCACTGTAGTTTTTATTAAAAAGTTACTCAAGCAGGAGGAAATCTTTTAGGGACTATTTTAAGATTAATCCACAATTGTTACTCAGGTGAATATTTGTGGCAGCAGGACTTCATATGTGTGATTGAGTTTAGTTTTTAGACAACAGTGGAGCTCTATGGCACAGAGGAAGAAGATATATCAAACACAATACTAATCTAAGTGATGGTGTTTTCATGGGATTTTGTCAACAATAACAAAAATAAAGAATATCACCAGACATTTCAGAACAGATTTTATTTTGCTGAAGATATAACAACATACTTTGCTGAAGAATTCCCACATTCAAAGTACACATTACGCCTCAGGTCCATAATTATCCACACGCCCTGGAGCCTGAATGTGGAAGGTCTGACGCGACCTTTGACCTGCAATCAATCACGTTGCTCCACTTCACGTCGCAAACGGGTTGAAGAGCGAGAGCATTCAGACTGAGAGTGAAAACTGAGAACTGAGAGAGAGACGCGTGACGCGACACGTTAAAAAAAGAAAAACAAGCAAGTGAAGGATCTGAGAGTGAGAAGGGTTGTCGTGTTCAGTAAAGTCTGGAGAGCTTCAGGCCCGAGGGCACGCATCCCGTTTTGTTCACAACTGGTCAAAGATTATAACTTTTACTGTCTCTGTCTCTCTCAGTGCGATGGCACCGATCTAACTCCTAAAATCCAGGAGCTGAAATTCCAGTGCATTGTGTTTTTAAACATTCCCAGGTAGGTGGTTTCATACAGAGTTCGTTAAAGTTTAAAATATGAAAGATAAAAAAAAAAAAATTATCTGCCAGAAATAAATCTTCAGAATCTGTAAAAGAAAAATCCTACAAGATATAAATCAGTTTTATACATTTTACTAAATAAAATGATATAATGTGACCTAATTATATGTATCATGTGATTATGATGCTCCCGCCATATTATGATTTAGTTTTGTTAGTTAATTTAATTTAATATTATATATTTAATATTATTATTCTATTCTATTTGTTGTATATAATGTGCATTTTCTCTTATTTTCTTATTATTATTCTATTCTATTTTGTATATATTGTTCTTTTCTTATGTAAAATAAATGTCTTTTCTTATGTAAAAATGTTACGAAAAAATTTCCCCTTGCGGGATTAATAAAGTATTTATCTATCTATATATCCATCCATAAGAGTTGGGTCGATATACTGTATGTCTGAGATTTTTTAATCAATAAACAACATCTTTATTGGGATACTTTTCATGCTCAAAAATTTGACCTATTTATAATTTTTCAGTTTTTGCTGCTAGATGAAAGAAAGAAAAAAAGAACATTTTAAAACAGCATTAAAAATGAAGAGACGACGGCTCTCTTAAATTATATTTAGGTTGTTAGAAAACCTCCATTATCGTGATTAACCGTCAATCACCAACAGCCCCATCGTTGAGCGGTGACACCTGATGACATGTACGTTGTTTCGGTGAACTAATAATGCATATTTTAATAATTTTGTCCTCCCCCGTGTGCAGGTACTGTGCTGGCACCATGCCGTGGGGAAACACAGGCGACCACCGGGACTTTGAACCGCAGCGCCATGACGACGGCTGCATCGAGGTCATCGGCTTCACCGTGGCCTCTTTGGTGAGATAGCGAGGGGGGTGGGGGAGGAGAAATGAACCAATCGGTCCTGAGTGAAGGAAAGATGACGAGGGAATAGAAACAGCGTGCTAGGATTTGATGACGTCGTCAACCCCTTCTTTTTGCTGTAAATCCCCCTTCTGTCCACCAGGCGGCGCTACAGGTCGGCGGTCACGGAGAGAGATTGCACCAGTGCAGAGAAGTCGTCCTCACTACCTTCAAGACGGTACCTGTTCAGGTGAGTGTACTCGCCAAATATTAGCCTATTGAGTGACTGAATTTACTGTGTTATTATATACAGTTATTATATAGTTATTATATAGTTATTATATACAGTTATTGTATACAGCTATTATATACAGTTATTATATACAGTTATTATATACAGCTATTATATACAGTTATTATATACAGTTATTGTATATAGTTATTATATACAGTTATTATATACAGTTATTATAGAGTTATTGTATACAGTTATTATATACAGTTATTATATACAGCTATTATATACAGTTATTATATACAGTTATTATATACAGTTATTATAGAGTTATTATATACAGTTATTATATACAGCTATTGTATACAGTTCTTATATAGAGCTATTATATACAGTTATTATAGAGTTATTATATACAGTTATTATATACAGCTATTATATACGGTTCTTATGTACAGAAATAAAAAAAACGAGATGAAATGAAACTTGATTTTTGCAGCTGAATAATAATAATAATAATACAGTTAAGATTCAAAAAGTCTTCATCACATATGTTTTTGGACATTTTAATGCAGAAAAGTTACATTCTACCTTTTTTAATGATTTTTCCTGATAATTTCTCTGTGAAATTATGTTTATTTCCCTCAAACAAAGCTACACAAAAAAGTATTGTATCGTATCGTATTGGCACTGATGATAGAAACAACCAAACAATGAGTTGTGTGTGTGTGTGTGTGTGTGTGTGTGTGTGTGTGTGTGTGTGTGTGTGTGTGTGTGCATATAGGTGGATGGTGAGCCGTGTCGATTGGCTCCCTCCACCCTCCGCATCTCCCTTCGAAATCAGGCCAACATGGTCCAGAAGAGCAAGAGACGCACCTCTGTGCCCCTGCTCAACGAGTGAGTCACACACACACACACACACACACATGCACACACATGCACACACGCGCACACACACGCAAACACACACAGAGATAGAGGAACTAGGCCAGCAGTGTTGTAAAAGCCCGGGTTGCACCGAGTGAGTCATACAATCTGTTTAGTGGGAGCTGACATTCACTCCTCTCCATGTCCCACATCTCCCGTCAGCGCGCCAAACCACCAAATCAAAGAGGGGGGGGGGGTATTGAGGGGAGGGGGGGGGGGGTATGTTCAATTTAATCAAGACAAGAGCACCAGGGAGACATGCTGACATGTTATACTGTGTGGTGATGTCAGACGAGAAGGAGAACGAACGGAGACGTTTATTGATTTCTGTCGGGGAGGAAGCAGCAGAGCCGTGTCGTGGCGGTAGAAGTACTCTAGATCCCTTTTTAGGTAATTAAAAGTAGGAATACCACAGTCCGAAAAATACTGAGTGGTCCTGAATTCAAAACGTTACTCAAAGGGACAGTGTGTAGGACTCGATGGCATCTAGAATGAAGTTATCGATCAACCCCTCCGCTCCCTTTCTAAACACGCGCTGGCCCTTTAAGAACAGTACTCGTAGTAAATGGTAGTAAGTGGTCGCTGGCGACTAACACTCCTCCATTCCCTGAAGCACTAATACTTCTCCATGTATATCTGTGTGTTTATATATGTGGGTCTATAATCTTTGTACCTACCAGCTACAGTATACGTGTGCACGTACACAGTAAATATTAATAAGTACTTTATATTTACTGCAGTAACTGTTGTCTCTGCTTGATGTACTGCTGCTCTACTCTGTGCTATCGATGTTTGTCTACTTACCTCTGAGCTTTTCTCCGTCTGTCCTCCTCTTCTTTTTGGTACCAACACATTTCTGTAATCTCTTTGATTATTTATTATTTTCTTCTGTTTCCTTCCTCTCCTCTTGTTCATTTCATTTATTTCTCCCCTACTTTTGTCTCCTCCACCCCCTTTCTTTCCTTTTTTTTCCTCCTCTTGTTTCATTGTCTCATCCCTTGTTTCCTTTTCCTCTCTTTCCTTTTCCTCTTTTCACTCTCGTCCTCTCCTCAACTCAACTCTCCCCTCCTCTCATCCTCTCCTCACCTCCTCTCCTCGACTCACCCA
>JACSYO010000921.1:1025000-1047500 GCA_016806645.1 Ophiodon elongatus | reverse complement strand
CACACACACACACACACATAAACTTGTGTGTGTGTGTGTGTGTGTGTGTGTGTGTGTGTGTGTGTGTTCTTCTTGCTAGATGAAATCTTAACTTCCCCTGAGGGCTTTTACAGATGTTTTTCAAAATCAATCAATCAATCAATCAAACTTTATTTCAGACTCAGGGTCCAGATAAGACAAAACATTACATTTACATACAAAAGCACAATTAAAATACATATACCTACCAATGCCTTATAAAGAGACAGCTGTACCAACGTCTCCACAGCTGGGGCTGGTAGCGTGTAGTACTAAACCAAGATTATTTCATTTTCAGAATCATTAACCCGGCAAATAAATTTATAATTTATACGTAAGATTTCTTAAAACACTTTGGAAAGTATTAACTCCTGCAGCCACAAAGATTTCACTGGCTCTACACCATCTCGGTCTCTTCAGTAATATTCTCATTGCGTCATTATAAGCTACCTGAAGTCTCTGAAGGCTTGATTTTTAATAATTACACCACAAGTGTGCAGTTGTGTACAATATGCAATATTATACAATATATATAATATACAATATGCTCTAAACAGAGACATCTGTACACACACCAAACTTGCGTGAGAGAATGTTTCCTTGTGCTTACATCCTACGACGTTGCCTATAAATATGTCATCAGTCATCTGTTCTGTAATAAAATGAAAGAGATATTTTACCTCATCACAGACACCGAGGTAGTTATCGGATTAATTTGAAGTCAGGGATTTTTTTTTAGACTTTTATCGTCTTTAGTTCTACAGATGGAGATAGCACTCTTACTGGCGTTGTATTGATATCATGCTCCTCGCCGTAGACAGTACACACAGTGAGGAGCACCACGTGGACTAAGAATCACAAACAGCTGTGAGTCTCTTAAAATCCCCACGGTTTCATGATTGCAACATGGAAAAGTTAGAGGGTTTTCCTCTTAACAATAATAAGTCATTGTTATTGCTGGGACTCTCCAGCTATACCAACCCGTTGTTCCTCATCCTCACATGTCCAGGCATGTTTGTCCACTTTCAGTTTTGACTTCAAACGACAACGAACTGTCCACTTGCTCTTAGATTAAACACCAAACACACACTCTGATCTGATGTTTCGTATCCAGGCAGAAAAACGTCTCTTTGTTTCATTCTGGGGGTAAATTTCTCTCGAGTTCAGTTCCAGAAAGCGGGAAAAGGGTTACAGATTTAAAGATAATACAAAAACAATACAAAACATGACTCAGTATTTTTGGAAACCACAGAGTCACGGGTGTTGAGGTATTCCACATGAGTGATATCAGATTAAACACATTTATTTTGGGTCCTCTAACTCAAACACAAAGCGGAGTCCAGGCAGGTTCTCTCGTTACTTTGAGTTCATTTTTGTCATTAAGTATTTTTAGACGCGCTTTTGAGAGCCAGAGACAATGAAAATATTCTGCTGTGAGGAAATTAGCACAAAAGACGGACAGGCGGTGAAACTGAGTCCCGGCAGAAAGACCCTGCAGGATAAAAGAGCTGTTATTATTTTCTCTCTTCCTTTTTTTCTCAAACAATGCCTCACTTTGAATACACCCTTAACACCTTAAACAGAGGTTGAGTCAAAAAAAAAAAAATAGTTAGTCATCGTTCCTCCACGCGGAGGAAGATAAGTTTAGAAAAAGAGGAAGAACGGCTGTATTTAAAAAAAAAACTTAAAAAGAAAATGTAATGGAAGCCTTGTTCTGTGGCTTTAATCTCACCTGATTTCTGTGTGTTTGTGTGTCTGTGTGTTTGTGTGTTTGTGTGTTTGTGTGTTTGTGTGTTTGTGTGTCTGTGTGTTCACAGCTCTGCTGACGGCTGCCAGCTCAGGAGATCTGTCTCTGGTAAAGTAAACCAGCCGGTTTAACCTGCCTGCACCGGCTGCACCGCGCTGGGATTTTATAACGACTGAGCAAAACGGCCTGTTTAGTTTAATCCGTTCCGCTTCTATGAGAACATCTGTAATGATTCAGCATGAAGCCACTTCATTAAATCTGCGGTTTCCCAAAGCAGCTCTTAAGAGACCGCTGAATGCACTTCAAACGATATTTTCTGTGTTTGCCGTCCGCAAACCAAACTATTTAATTAATAAAAAAAATAAATAAAAAAAAGACGTGAATCACAAATAAACGACACGATGCTGATCTGCTTCCTCTCTCTGCCTCCAGCTGTCGGAGTGTGTGCGGCGAGGCGTCAGCTTGCTGGTCCGAGACGCCAGAGGTTGCTCAGCGTTGCACATCGCCGCCCAGCACGGACACGCGGACCTGGTGGGCTTCGTCCTGCAGCAGGGTGAGACTGTGCACGGCGAGCACGGCGTGCACGGCGTGCACGGAGCTACATGCATGTGTCGGGCTGCACGTGGCTTCGTTCTTTTTTTTTACCCGCGTTCGGCTGCGTGTTTCATTTGAAGTAAATAAAACGTTTATTACTTTTAGACAAACGGCTCCAACGGCCTCCTTTTTTTTTTTTTATGTTGTCCTTCAAACATCTTCGAGCACAAAACCAGAAGCCGGTGAACTCTCTCTTGAGGGGAAGTCTGACAAACGTCCTCGAGTGATGTCACTCGAGTCTCTGGTAAATAGAAAGAGGCGCAACGTTCGCCGCTACGAGCAAAGCGTACCCGAAGTGTCAGCCACGGAGGTGCATTGTGGGTAATTTTCACGCCAGGTTTTCGACGGGGAAGAAGAACGCGTGAAACACTTCTTTCGTAGCCGTCTGTCATGTGTTTGACGCTGTTGAACTGCTTTAAAGTACTAATTTAAGATAAATAAATGTGTGTTTTCTTCAATAATCATTGTGTAATAATCATAATCATTATGTTTTTCCGTCTTCAGGCTCGAAGGTGCTTCTGGATTTGACCGACAGAGAGAAGTATGTTGATGACTTTTATTTTCGTTTTTTTCTGAAGGTGTAAATATATATATATATATATATATATATATATATATATATAAATATATATATATATATATATATATATATATTTATATATTAGATTATTGTCGAAGTCACCTGCCTTGATAGCGTGATAAATCTTCCTTTATCTGCTGTGTGCTTTCTGTTTTACATCAGTGTGGTCAGTTTATTAGCATCTTTACCTGGAAATGACACGTTCTCACAGCTTATCTGATCGCTAAGACATCTGTGTGTGTGTGTGCGTGTGCGTGTGTGTGTGTATGTGCGTGTGTGTGTGTGTGTGCGTGTGTGTGTGTGTGTGTAGAGGGGACACTGCCTTGCACAAAGCAGCCTCAGAGAAGCAGCACGCCGTGTGTCGGTTGCTGGTGGAGGCTGGGGCATCGCTCGAAAAGATCAACTTCCAGGTAAACACACACACACACACACACACACACACACGCACACACGCACGCAAACACACAAACACACAAACACACACTGTAGACACACTTCCCGTAAACGCTACTGAGTCATATCAAGAAGACCAGCATGACTTGTAAATAATCCACAGAGGGTGTGTCTGTCTGGCTCCAGTGCAGGAGGATGTCCTGACCTCAGAGAAACTCATTTGTTTGTTTGTTTGTTTGTTCTGGATTCACCACCTGTCAAATCACCTCCCTTCACCATCCTGTTAAAAAGCCACAGAGTGCATTAACAGGGATGAACAGAACGTCTGTTTTTATTTCTGAGCGAGGAGGAAGAGAGCAAAGTGTTTCATGTGAAGTCTTTAAGTTTCGTTGTGTTCTCACGGTGGCAATAAAGTTTTTTTTATTTAATTGAAGGGAGATAAGCACAGAGGAGGACAGCTGCTGTACAGATTAAGTCCTTTGAGGCAAATTTGTGATTTTCAGCCCCAGAAACCAGCAGCTTCAATGAATTAGAGCGAGAGATGATATTCATATTACATTTTTGATGCATTGGCAACATTGTATATAAAAAAGAACCTTTCTGAATTGGTTTAATGGCCGATGACCATAATGAAGGCCAAACGTCTCACAATAAAGTTGTTCTTCACACCACAAATGTTGCTGCAGACAAAAAAAAAAGATATATATACATATATACATATATATATATATTAAGATTTCTATCAGTCTGGTCTGTGTGTGTGCAGACTTCAGTTGGGATTTAAGGTCGGTTTGATTAATAAAAGCCGCCCTGCAGGCGATCCTGTCGTAATATTCAGGATTTGAGTCGACTCGGTGGTTTTGTGGGGATGTTGATGCGACTGAAACGTGTTAATTGATTGACAGGAAATGAATCAGCAACCATTTTTAATGATCAAATATAAATTGTGAGTCATTTTAAAGCAAAACGACCAGAAATATTCACCGGTTCTGCTTCTGAAAAGTGACGATTTTCGTGCTTTTCTTTGATTCTTTCTTTGTTATTATTATTATTATTATTTCAAAATGACAACTTGTTAGTTGCAGCCCTGCGCTCCTCCCTCTTTTGTGTGTGTGTGTGTGTGTGTGTGCCGTAGTGACGTGTGTGTGTGTGTGTGTGTGTGTGTGTGTGTGTCCACCAGGGGAAGACGCCAGCGGACCAAGCGGAGGGAGACTCGGAGCTCGCCACCTTCCTGAACGCCCAGCAACACACACCTGCCCCCCACGAAGACTTGGAGACGGCTGTCTGAGATACACACACACACACACACACACACACACACACACACACACACACACACACACACACACACACACTCTCACGGCCACTCAGCCTCTCTGGACTCACACACACGAGTCTGGGCTCGAGAGGAACCGGAGGAGGGAACCGCTCCGGCTCCCGGCAGCACGTCGGTGGAGATTTTAACTGGTCAACTATTTATTTGTATTTATTTATTCATATTCTATTTATTGGTTGTGCTGATTGATTTGAGGATGCAAGTGCACTTTGAGCAGCCGTCGCGAGAGTCGAACTCGTGAAAACACGGTTTTTTTTTTTGTTTCTTTTTTGTTTTTTGGTCACAATTCATATTTAAAAAAAAAAAAAAAAAAGCGTTCACTTCAAGAAAAAATGTGTTGACGAGCATTTAAAAAATATTTCTGTTGAAAACAATCAAAACGACCTAAATACTTAAGTTTTTATACACCGTTTACCCCATAAAACCTGTGTGCCAAAGACATTACATGGATGTAGTGTCGTATCTGCTCCCAGAACCACAGTGGTGTGTTTTCACATAAATATCTGCTTTCATACCAAATGATGTAACGTCGATGTTTCCACCGTGCTGTTCCATTCAGCGTCCACGGGGCTTTGATAACATTATGAAGCTTAAACAAGCTTATTAGTTTATTATATATTATAATTAGTTTATACGGAAAAGAAAGAAGGAAGGAAACGTTTTATATTCACTTTTAAATCCGGTTGCTTCACACTCGCTCATAAGAAAAATACCAGAAACAGTTACGGGAAGTGGTCCAAAGTTGAATAAATTTGTTATAAATTATTAAAAAAACAAAATAGATAATTCCTAAAGGTCACAAAATAATTGATTCTGTTTTTTGTTTTTTTTTATGTGTTTTTTTTTCTTGTGAAATACTTGATTCTTTCACCTTTTCAGGAATCTGAAAACTCTCCACTCCATCTGCTCCCAGTTTATATTGATATGTTTTAAGGTGTCACAAGTTATTTTGTTTTTTTTTTAAGTGTTGGGAACCGCTGGTTTATTCCACAGTGTTGTTGGGAAATCAGGAAAAAAACACAGTTCTCCCATTTGCCTTTTAAAAGCATTTAGTTGCCAGAGATGTTTTTTTTTTAAAAAAAGAATATCGTGCAGCCGGTTGATCGCGGAGGACGGACCAGACTTTAAAAATGAGTCGTCTTAAAACATAATCACTCACCTGTGACGTCACACAAACACATATTTTAACTTTCCATAGTGTGTATCTGGTACTCCTGACCCGACGAGGCTTTTCACATGCAGCTTGTGTGTGTGTGTGTGTGTGTGTGCGTGTGTGTGTGTGTGCGTGTGTGTGTGTGTGTGTGTGTGTGTGTGTGATATGATTCCTCATTCCATATCAAACCTGAAAAGAGAATCAGTACAGCTGTAACAGAAACAGTCTTCTCTCTGTGCAGTGTGTGTGTGTGTGCGTGTGTGTGTGTGTGTGTGTGTGTGTGTGTGTGTGCGCGCAGCATCTATCCAAGAAGAAGATAACAATCTGAGCCATATTCAATGCAATATGAATAGATGACGTCTTTTGCATATATTAATCGTTTACATTACATTAATGTTTTGAACATAGTCGACCATTTAGCACCGAGGAGTATTGAATGTGCTTTTCTTTTTCTTTTTTTTTTTTTACTTCAGCTGGTTTCATGATTGTCCTGTTGTTTTATTTCTGATTTTATTTTGTGTGCATGTAAATGTTTTGAACTTTTGAAAGCACCCTGTGAGCTCTCTTTTGATATAACCTGTTGTAAGCTACATTGATATATAAAGTAGGAACTGCTTTTCCCCCCCAAACTATTTTTTCGGGGACATTTAATTATTTTAAAGACTTTGGTAGCCATCGTAGAAGTCTGCGGATACTTGGCCTTCCTCCATGCGGCTGAAAGCTCCAGAAGATATTTAGTAAGTGGACTTTTCCAAGTGAAGAATTAACATTCATGCTCGGCTAAAAATTAGAAGTGAAACTAATGAAGACTGATGTTGGATTTAAAGGGGCAGTACACCGATTTTAAACATGAAGGTTAATTTACTTCCTTCTCAATCTGGGAAAACTAATAAAATAATGACGCAACTTAAACAGTAAAAATATTATATTAATCTTAAAAATGTTTTCTCGACATGCCTTTAATTTACACATTTTCTCTCTTAATCAATCAGCTTCTCAGCAACTTGCAGTCAAACGATCCAAAATCAAATCAAATAAAAAAAATCAAATAAAAAGTCAAACTTTGTTTTGTTTTTAGAGCAAAAACAAAATAAAAATAATTGGCACTTTCAAGAAAATAAAAAATCAAAGGGCCATTTTTTATTTTTATTTGTCTCTGATAAAAATTAAAATAAAAGTTGTTGTTTTTTGGCGTCACGATGAGTATATAAACTATTTAAAGTGTTAAATTCTGTATAAAAATCCCAACACTTGTGTGTTTATTTTAAAATTTTAACCCAAAATTCACCGACAATCTGTTCTCGCAGCTTTTTGTTCAACATATTTGAGACTAAATTCCCTTTTCGACCAAATCCACATTTCAAGCCTCTCACATACGGTTCTTCCCGCCGAAGCATTTTTCTTTTTCTTTTTTCCTTCAACAACTGTTTCCGATGCAGAACTTCTGCGGTGGCTCCCGCTATCTCTCCAACACCGAGACAGGAAGTGGGCAGGAAGTGGACAGGAAGTGGACAGGAAGTGGACAGGAAGTGCGTTCGAGACATCCTCAAGCTGAACGGACGACATGCACACGCGTGTGTCGCTCTTCCTCTTTCGAGTAGAAGCTCCATGTTAGATTGTGTCTCTCATCAGCGTTTGTTTATGCATGGCATTCTCTTACCTCCTTCCTTTGGGATTATTTTCTGGTAACGGCATAAAAGACGGCATTATTGTTGTTTTAAACTATTCAATTATTATAGTTTTTAAATGATTTCTGAGTTTCCTCTTCAGTTGGACATGTGGTTTTCTTTTGCTTTTGTATTTCTTATTTTTCTGCTGCTGCTGCTGCTGCTGATGATGATGATGATGATGATGATGATGATGATGATGATGATGGGATTACTTGAAGTTTGTTGTTTTATTTTATTAATTTGTTAAAAGAAGATGTAACGCTGTAGTTTTGCCTCTGACGTTATTTCCTGTTTGTTTGAGTTTTGGTCGGTCACTCATCTGTGTTTCCTCAAACTTTCATCTAAACTGGAAACCAACTGACGTCGCCGTGACGACGCGTTTTGTTGCAATGTTGCGTCATATCTGCACACTGACGCCCAACCACAACTCACAGTGAGAAAACATCTCGGGGTCGGACACGATAAAAATGTCAATCAAGTCCCAGAGAGCGGGAGGACAGACGATACTACATAAAATATATAAAGTATATCAAAATTATCTCAAATATATGAACAGGGTATTCGGGTGTGCGAGCGAAAAGAAAAGTGGAGAACCAAAACTTTGGAGCAAATTTCATGGCAATCCATCCAACAGTTCATAGTTCAAACGACACATTTCAGCCTGTTGGTGGCGCTAGAGGGAAGGTCAGAGGATCCCCAAAGTCAGCAGGGTTCATCCTCTGGGGACCACGAACGTCTGTGCAAAGTTTCATGGCAATTCATCAAATAGTTCTTGAGATATTTTATTTTTTGCACAGCTAAAATTATCCAAAATATAATAAGATATTAACCACGACAAAAAGCATTAAACACTAAACATCTTTTTATATATATATATATATATATATATATATATATATATTATATTATTATTTATTATATGTTATCATTGAGACTATGAACGGCTTTTTACAGGAAGTGACATCACAAATAAATCTAAAAATAAACCTCCTGTAACGGTCTCGACTTAAATACATTTAAATCTGCAGGCGGGTATTTTTCTCTTCTGGATTCAAATAATTACTTAGTGTTTGTTTTACTCACTCGGTCGCCCCAGCCGGGTGGAGTTAAGTCCCTCGGGACATAAAGTGGAGTTAAAACCTTGAACAGTAAATGTCTAAATATTAAATATGTTTAAAAAATGATTATTTTTAGGTTTGAGAAGTTGCCTTAAACATCTGAACCAATCAAGTGCTTTCAGGTTTTTATTATCTCATAAAGTTTAATATATTATTAATTAATCCTTATCAGTCGTTGATACAGGGCGTGTTTAGTGTGTTAGTGGGACTTTACTGCCAGTAAAAAAAAAAAAAAAAGTTTAATCTCTTTTACATTTGTTGTAAACTATATAACTCTCATTTACCAAAGTACTTAAACACTTCTTCGCTGAATCACGCTGGTTTTTCTTTGCTTTATTTCTTTCAACAGGAAATGAACTCTCACCCGTATAACTGTTAAATAACTTCCTGAATGTGACGCAACACTGACAGATGTCTCAGGTGGCTGGGAAGTCAAATGCCAGCTCTCGGCTGGAATTCCCTGTAAGAGCAAACATACCTGTGGTTAGCTCAAGTTATATCATGGTGGGTTTTCTTAAAAGAAAATCTAGATTAAAGTTCATTCTTCAAAAGCTATCTGCTAAGTATTGGCTTCACGTTCCAGACTTTATCAAACAGGAAGAACCTCTGCAGCTGGAAACTTTGAATACAAATAAGATAAGTCAGCTGACTTGTTTCAGTGTTTAGATTATAATACAAATATAATACAAAGTGAAACAAACTAAGTCAATAAAAAGTCATGATGACTTTTAGATGACATAATGTCATCATTTTGACTTTTTGTATCCTAACTTTGACTTTACGCCTTATGATTTTGACTTTTGTCTCATAATTTTGACTTTTTTTCTCATAATTTTGACTTTTGTCTCATAATTTTGACTTTTGTCTCATAATTCTGACTTTTTGTCTCATAACTTTGACTTTACGCCTTATGATTTTGACTTTTGTTTCATAATTATGACTTTTTGTCTCATAATTATGACTTTTTGTCTCATAACTTTGACTTTACGCCTTATGATTTTGACTTTTGTTTCATAATTATGACTTTTTGTCTCATAATTATGACTTTTTGTCTCATAATTGACTTTGCCTTAATTTTGCTTTTGTTTCATAATTTGACTTTTTGTCTCATAATTATGACTTTTTGTCTCATAACTTTGACTTTACGCCTTATGATTTTGACTTTTGTTTCATAATTATGACTTTTTGTCTCATAATTTGACTTTTGTCTCATAATTTGACTTTTGTCTCATAATTATGACTTTTTGTCTCATAATTTGTTTGTTTGTTTTGTTTTGTTTCATAATTATGACTTTTTGTCTCATAATTATGACTTTTTGTCTCATAACTTTGACTTTACGCCTTATGATTTTGACTTTTGTTTATGACTTTTTGTCTCATAACTAAGACTTTACGCCTTATGATTTTGACTTTTGTCTCATAATTATGACTTTTTTTCTCATAATTTTGACCTTCCGTCTTATAATATTGACTTTTAATCTCATAATTTTGACATTGTCTCATACTTTTGACCGAGTAAAGCAAAAGTATATTTTCTTATCAGAACTTTCATCTTTTTATCTTATTCTTACTGGAGGAAACCGGCTCCAGTAGTGTTTTCTAGATCAGTGGTTCCCAACCTTTTCACTTGTGACTCCTTAAAAAGACTCAGCGTCTTGCAACCTTTTATCACCGGTTGCAACTGAACAATTTAAACAGTTTAAGTGTTTTATTTGAATAACATTCAAATAAAATGAGTCAGTAATTCACATGAAAAAATTTAAGAAAAAGTCTGACAAAACAGAAACTTTGAGGCAGAAATAAATATATATATATATATATATATATATATTAGATATTAGATATATATTAAAAAAATCTTTTTTTTATCTGGTGAGACCAAAAGAAAATAAATAAATAAATCTAAATAAATATGAATTCGAATGACAAACCAGAACTATAAAAGTCACATCTACGGTCTTATTGTGTTAATGACTGGTGAGTCATGTAAAGCCTACCGCTGCCGGCTCACTGCTTGTTTTTTGCAAGTGAAGACAAATCGTAGCTTCTCATTATTTCAATTTCATCAAGAATGTAAACTTCCTCTTTCTTATTTTAGTTGATGTGCAGTGGTTCCCCTTTTTCTTGTCACAGGGTTACTGCCAAAACGAAAGTATTTTGATGTTGACACAACATGCAAAACAAACACAGGCTTTGTTAAACAAAACAAAGAGCTTCTGGAAGTTTCCGTCACAAAGGAAAAAAAAAAATCCCCACCTATTTACTTTGGGATGAATTCTGTGGACTTTTAAAATGTTTAAGGGAAGAATAAAAATAAAAATGTGTGTATGTGTGTATATATATATAAATATACATTTGAGAGGCATAATGACAAAGCATGCCAGATTGTACAGTTGTAACAACATTTGAGTAATCTTATCATTTTAGAATAAATAAAGTTGAAACCCTTTTTTTTTTTTTTTGCTGTATCAGTTTCACTTTCAGTTAGAGATTGTTTGTGTTTTGCTAGAAAAAGAACCTGATAGCAAAATAAATATATAATATTTTGTTATTAAATGATTATACTTATATACTATTAAAAAAAAAGATATATCTACTGACTTCCAACAGAAAAAAAAATCCAACTAAAACAGTGAAGACGAGCAGAAAAGCAACTTTCTGTCACATGAACGTGCTCTGACAGGTGCCTGCGTCGTGACGTCATCGCGTCGCGGGGCGGAGCACGTACAGGAGCGCGTCATCAACTTTTGGACCCGTTTGAGTC
The DNA here is from genome assembly GCA_016806645.1 of Ophiodon elongatus. NCBI lineage: Eukaryota > Metazoa > Chordata > Actinopteri > Perciformes > Hexagrammidae > Ophiodon > Ophiodon elongatus. Next base: position 1,036,127 of record JACSYO010000921.1, on the reverse strand, counting down.
TTTAAATCCATGCATTCGGAGAAGGAAGACTCAGTCATCCACCAGCGGGCACCGTTCACGCTCACTGTGTGTCTTTGTACTCGACTGGACCGTGAGTACTCCTGTTTATTACGTGTTTATAAATATTATACTTACATTAAAGCTGGTCAAAGTGCATTTCCTGTTTATTTTTGTACTTTTTTCCTACAAAAACAAGGAAGCAAACAGTTAAGGTTAATAGTTAGGATGCTCTTCGCGAACAGTAAAGGCTAATTTAGTGATGATTATTTATTTATATATGATATTTATAAAGTGTACTGTCGCATACAGTTGTAACATAAACTTTTCAGGCTTTACAGTCTAACTAAACTTGTTTTTTTATTAATTAAACATGCTGTGTTACAGGTAAATAAATAACTTGTTTTTAATTCCCCACTGTATTTGGTTGTGTTTTAGTCAAAACAACTAGTTATTATTAAGTTAATTAAAGAGTGATGTCCCGACATCAACCAAGGAAGTTTCCTGGGTGTAATCTCCTATTTTTCACCACAAGGGGGCGGTAGAACTGTGAAATAAATAAAAAGAATTGTTAAAATAAAGATAAAACCTGACGAATATTATATGAATAGTGATCAGATCAGTTATAATATTATTATTATTACTATATAGTGAGTGAAAAATGTTTATTCTACAATAATTGTGGTGTGTAGAATAAAGGTAGTAAAACAATGACAGAACACAGAGTCAGCAGAAATAAATATTCAATAGGATAAAGGAATCAACAGGAAATTATTTACTATTTTACTCTTTCAGTCCTTCCAGATTCTCAAATGGGAGGATTTGCATGTTTTTAAAATCGTAACATTAATATTTCTGAGCTTTTGATTGTTCATCATGATCAATAACACATTTTAAAGGCATCACCTTGTGGCATTATTCACTATTATCTTACATTTTATAGACCAAATATATGTGTCTGTGTGTGTGTGTGTGTGTGTGTGTGTGTGTGTGTGTGTATATTTAAGTACATTGTGAGACAAATTTCTTGTATGTGCTCACATACTTGGCCTATTCATTCTGACTTTTCTTGCAGAATAATACAATTAAAGTAAAAAAAACAAACATAGAAGCAACAACTGATGGCGAGAACACAAGAACACATTCATGATTAACACTTTTATTTAGCTATAAATTCATGATTTTGAGTTTAATCTCATATGTGAAAGGATTTATTTATTTTTTTCTTCTTTTTTTAAAAGAAATTAAATAAAATCAACAGTAAACCGACATGGCGAACGGACACGTGGAAATCCACGACCCCTTCTCCAACCACAACGGCACCTCGGGCCCTAAACCCACCCCGGACTCGGACAGCATGGAGGACTCGGTGGAGCTCCGGCTCCTGATGGCCTACGCCAAGAGGAGGCGGCCCCGGAAGGAAACGCCTTCACCCGCTCTGGTAACCGGGGGAAACCACGTCAACGAGTCGTCCTCACTCGTCCAGGAGGAGATGAAGAATGGGAAGAGGAGGAAGAGGAGGATGAGCATGAAGGTATGGAAATGGAAACTGTTCAGCTGTGTCAAACCTCAGACGGAAGACGAAGAACAGCCCCAACAGAATGAGATGCTGCCCGACGTTGACAAGCGATGTGGTCCTTTGAGAGAATGTGAGTATTAAAATTTAAATTAAAATGCAGATAATCTCACTGCTTTCAGATCTCCTGTGTGGTGAGAAGCATTACTTTCATTATCGATGAACCCGAACCATCGTTTTGTCCATAAAATGGTGTAAAATGCCAGAAAGTCGCTATAAAATCCGGCGCTCTGGATTTATATTTAATACATGATATTTGGGATCTTTAAAATTATGGATTTGTGGCCATTTTTTAGGCTTAAAACAGTCAAATTAAAAGATTACAAATATATTAAAATAACTATTTTACTAAACGGTTAATCGTTTCAGTAATAAAAAACATTAAATCATTAAAGTTTGAGAATTCAGCGCTTTTCTTTGTTTATATGGTAGTATATTATATTTATTATATTATTTATTATATTTATGCCTTGGACTGCAAACATCAGGCATTTTCCACTATTGTGTGAATTAGATTTATAATAATATTTAATAATAATAATATTATTTATAACATTAATTGAGAAACTAATCAGAAGATTACAATCGATAGTGAAAATATTGTAAATTGCTGCAGATTTTAATCTGTTTATAATCTACCGAAACACGTGATGCACATCAGAAATCCAGAAAGAACTTAACTTAACTCTCTTAAGCTTAGCTTTAAGCTTTGTGAATCTTTTTGCATGTCACATTTAAACATTCTCATCTAAATCATCTTCATTCAAATATGTTTTTCAGGTTTTTAAATTGAGGATTAAATGTTGTTGTGAACGTGCAGCCACACGTTCTTCCTGTGACTCAGACTTGTGGTTTTCACTTTGACGTCACAGATGGTGTAATGACGTCTTTTTATTCTTTTGGAAAGTCCAACTATAAAACGGGCTGAAACTTGTTGCTGCGCCCAGACTTTTTTCTTTAAACTTGTTTTGTTTGTGTGTTTTTTTTTTTTTTATTTCTTTCAGCTGTAGTCGAAGAAGAAGAAGACGAGTTGAAAGAGACGGCAAACAGACTGACAAAGATCGCTGATGAAATCCAGTTCTTGCCTCCAGATGTAGAGACGGACTCTCCAGAAGGTGAGTTTTGGTTTCCTCCTTCCAGAATAAACACAAAGTTTTATTCACAAAAATCTCCCACCAGCTGCAGAGAAAGTGAGAAAATTTTATGTTTTTACATGAACATAGCTTTTCTTTTTAATCAGAATTGTGTGCATAGTTAATTTTTTTTAAATGTGCACAATAAAGAAAAACTAATACAGCATTTATTTCCCAGAGACGTCACCACAGACGCCCACTTATTAATACTGTAAACATATAAATATTGCAATATTTTCATCTGAGGGTGTTAACCTTCTTTAATTTATTTAAATTAAAATGAAATAACATAACATAATAGAACACAATATAATATAATAAACTATAATACAACATAATATCACAAAATAAATTATAATATAACATTATATAACAACCTATAATAAAATATAACATAATGCACTATAATATAATATAACTTAATAAACTATGATATAATATAACATAACATATTAAACTATCATGTAATAAACTATAGTATAACATAATAAAATATTATATAATATAACATAATAAACTATAGTGTAATATAATAGTACATAATCTATTATAACATAATAAACTATGACATAATATAACATATTAAACTATCATGTAATAAACTATAGTATAATTTAACTTAATATAACATAATGAACTATAATATACCATAATATATTATAACATAACACAATATAATATAATAAAATATAATATAGTTTACTATAATATAACATAATAAACTATAACATAATATATTATAATATAATAAACTATAATGTAATATAATATGACCTAATATATTATAACATAATAAACTATAATATAATAAACTATAATGTAATATAATATAACATAATGTATTATAACATAATAAACTTTAATATAATATATTATAATGTAATATAACATAATAAACTATGACCTAATATAACATATTAAACTATCATGTAATAAACTATACTATAACATAATAAACTATAATATCATTTAACTTAATATAACATAATGTAATCTAAAATCCTCAAACTAAACAAAATATAGGTGATGTTTGAGCAGCAATTAGGAAAACGTTTTATTTTTTATTTTCTCTGAGTCTTAACGTGCGTTCATGAACTATTAAACCTTTTGACCTTTGACCTTTTGACCCCTCTTGTCTTCTTCTAGACGGACACGTAGACGCGAATGTGGAGAAAATGATCGGCCTGCTGTTGAGGAGCGCTGGAGACCAACTGAACGAGGCGGTAAGAAACAACATTTCACTCTGAATTCATCTTAATTCATTCGACCTCTCGGATGATTTATTTATATATATATATATATATATATATATATATATATATAACTCTTTAATGGCAACGGTTTGGAAGTCGTTCACGTTTATATGCCGTCATCCGCCGTATCCGAAGGTCTAGAGTTCACAAAGAGCTGATAAACAATTGAGACAAGCTATTAAATATAAGATTTATCAGATATTGTTTGTGTCCAAGTCCGTTTTCCATCCTACTGGACGTTCATGAACTGAAAGTAGTGAAAATATTTCTAAATGTTTCCACATTTCTGCTCTAAAACATTATTTTTTTGTGATATTTCTACTGTCAAGCTCATTTAAAAGTGGCAATCTTGTATATTTATGTGTGTGAAGTCACAACTCTATCCAAAGAGCAGATCCCCTTCTGATAAAAGTATTGCAATATTTATATTTAATATTTAATATTTAATATTTATTTATATTTATTATATTTATATGACTTTTTCCCCATAGTATACGCACACTAATGGATATATGCACTCAATTCTGACAAGTTGAAGCTCACGTATCGACAACAAGACGCCAGACCGCTCAAATCTATTATATTATTATTAAATAATATTATATTTCAGTACTCATTAAATCCGTTTATCCCACCAGGAGCTGAAAGACGCTTCGATCTCCAGGGATCTGTTTTTGAACTACGGCTTCTTTAAGCTGCTGATGACGACTCTCCTCACGAGGATGGGCCTCCAGAGCCGCCACCCCGACTCTCCGGGGCCAAAAGCGTCGCCCAAAACCCAGATCGCCGTCGCCTGTGAGGTGAGAGCAACTTAAAATAAAAATATTAAAATCAAAAGGTTTTCGGGGGGGGGGAAGTTGACGAACACGTTGAAGATGTTTGTGTTTGTCTGCAGGTCACCAGCCGTCTGTCAGCGGTGAACTCGCTGCCCAGGAACCAACTGCTGGTCCACGGAGCCAGATACCTGCAGCATTATTATTCCCCCTGGGCTCTGCAGCAGGGCGGATATGTACGTAAAACACACAGTAAATATCCCTAAATATATAAGATATATACAAATATATAAGCCTTCTTTAATAATCATGTTTCCCTCTCTTACAGGAGGAAGCCTTTTACAGCGACGATGAGGACGACGACGACCAGTGAGCAGGAAGAAGTTTGAGTTCCCCTCAAAGACTCGGGACACGTTTCGTATTCGGGACACTTTTAGTGCACGTGAAACCGTGTGCACGTGAAACCGTGTGCACGTGAAACCGTGTGCACGTGAAACCGTGTGCACGTGTGCACGTGCCCTGACGAGCAGTAACATACCTCAGAATCACATTCACATTTCTCTTTTTCATGAATGATTCGTGCCAATTTCTCTTACGAGGACCCCGAGCCAAAGACAAAATTATTTTTGTGCCATTGATGTCAACTTTTGTCTGTAATTTCATAAAAAATAATAATAATTGTGTTTTTTCAGGGAAATAAGGGGGAGCTGTAGTAATTTTACATCTGCACAATTTGTTATATATATATATAAAAAAAATATGTATATATTTATGTTTTTCTTTTTTACATTTGCACTTTTCATGAAAATGAATTAAAATGTTTGCTTTCAGAGTTTCTGAGGGATGCACCAAGTTGTTCATCTGTTGTTTTTTTTATGTTTGACAAAATGTGCAGCAGAAATCGTGTGTATGTGATTTTGTGTGTGTGTGTTGTCTGAATTTAATTTTGCTACACGTAACTACGTAAATGACTGTAATGGAATAAACTGTATTAATTTTAATAAAATCTGTTAATAATTCTTATCAAGTGTTTTTTACTGATGTACTCATGTTTTCTTTTAAATTATTCACTGTTTATCAAAAGGTTTATCAGTGCAGCAGAAATAAATATACTTTGGGAAAATAAACAAGTCAATTCATGGTGAATAATAAATTAAGGGCCTTTTTATCACACTATATTAACGTATTTATGTCACAAGAAATGTTAATATGGCACATTTAAGTACAAGGCTGCAAAGGTCAATCTTGGCCATGATAAGTATAATGGGAAGTATAATCTAAAATTAAACAGCACCGCCTTGTGGTCAAATGAGGAACTGCCTTGTACTGACAGTCGTGAACCCCATGCAAATGTTTTATTTTATTTAATTTTTTGACTATTTAGTTTTCTAAGTACTTTCTCAATGTTTCCCCAAGTGACAAGTTCTTTTATTATTTCGTTTGAATAATTCGGCATAGAAATGAAATCCGGAACAGCACTTTGCTTTAATTAAATCTCAATTTAGAGATTTGTTCTACTGTTCTTAGGGAGTTATGTTTTCGGTCATTTTGCGCAGTTAGCAACGGGCCACACCAAAATAAAAGTTAAAGCTCAATTGTATGTGGGGTTGTAAATGATGCAATTAACGCCGAATGAAAGAACACAGTCCCATTAATTCACTGACTTATTTGAATCGAGTTGGAAAGGCGATTCCGCTTCCTGGCATTAAAATAATCTTTAAATTCGCATTTTTCTAAACGGAGTCTGGCGCGCGCTCCTTTCTATAACGCGACGCCGCGGATGTTCGGTGCCTCGCAAATGAAATGAGATCCAACCTGTTCCCCCACACACCTCGGACCGCCTCAACCGGCTTTACCGACAACAAGCACGAGCGCGCGAGAGGACACGGCTCATCAGTCGGTGTCATCGGTGACGTCTCAGCCGGTCGGTCACTTTTTTTTTAATGCACCTCCAACACACTTAGTAAACGCAGCGGAGCGTGAGGAGTGGACGTCATGTACAACGTCGTGCACCAGGGTCGGAAATACGTGCCCATGCACTCCTCGGTTACCGGCGACTCTCCGTTAACCGTGCGCACTGTGTATGTCAACAGATCCCCGGGGGCAACGAGCGACGCGCCGGATGCCACTTGGCCGCAGCCCGGTGCCAAGTCGCGGATCTCCAAGACCGGTAAGGGAATGAAAGCCGTCCGGACGCGCCTGTCTCCTCCGCCGGGCTCTCCGCAGCGCGTGGAGGGGGCTTGGAGCGAGAGAGCGCGCGGGGAGATGAAACCACCGGAGAGGTCACCGAGGACCCACGAGGGGAGAAGCAGTGAAAGGCCACCGCGGGTCAGAAAAAGGGGGTTCAGAGCCGATGTGAGGACCATCTTCTCCCCCGGAGAGAAGGACCCCAGGGTGAGGCAGGAGTCCGGGGAGGGACACACCTTCGTGCCCGGAGGCGAGGACACCTGGTGTGACGTGTGCTGCAAATACATCTTCCAGCAAGGTGTCACCTGTGCAGGTGAGTCCGGAGGTGATGGGTGTTGAGGAGAAGACTCATGTGGGTGTCAGACTTCGTCATTCATGATTATAAACAGATATTTAGGGTGTGTAGGTTCCACTTAAAAGGAAATGTATCATCCAGTGGCTTTAAATTTGACAATTTTTAGGCCAAAACTCAACAATTGAATTCAGAATTCAGTGTTTTCTTTAAAAAAAAAAAAACTCTCACAGGCCGCTAGTGTAATATTGGTAATTTCTACAATAAATCAATTATCAATAGCACTACTTTTTTAGTGTAAATCTACTATTGACCCCATTGGATATCTTGGTTTGAGCCCAACTCAGAGGTCGTTACCGTAGCTACCACTGAGTACTAAGAGGTCATGTCCTCTATAATATTTATTTTTGGGGGTTTATATTGATATGAAGAGGTTATTATACTCTATGGTGAGATAAATGTTACCTGTTACAGGTTTTCAAGAAAGACTATTTTTTTTCCTGACAAAATTTGACTGTTTTTATGAGGAAAAAAAATAAAAAATACATGAATATGAAAATAAATCAGTCTTCTCCACCAGAATTAAAAACCAGGGACTTGAACAAAATGAACGGTACATTTAGTTACATCACATTTAAATGGAAAAAGTAAAATGACAAAAAGTGAATGATGTTTCAAGTGATTTTCTAAAATATTTAATAAATTGCACAGATTTTGGTTGGGGACCACTTGATCCTCGCTTGCTTTTTTTTATTCATTAACTTACCTTTTTACGTTAAAAGTATCTTATTTAATGCTGAGACAATATTATTATACAGTATTTTAAAGTTCCACTTTGGTCTTCTAACTAAATAGACTATATTTTACCAAAACAATGGGGGTTAGGGGTTAGCTGTATTGCTGTTTATGTCATTTATCAAGAAAAAAACACCAATAATTTGCTGGTTTCAGCTTCCTAAAAGTGAGGATTTGCTGCCTTTTTGTTTTTTTTTATCACCGTGAACTCTTTGGGGTTTGGACTGTTGGTCAAAAGAAGTTTATAAATATTTGGCTCAAGGGTATTGTCTTTGGCATTCGTCAGATTTTACAGACTAAATAAATCAAACTATAAAATACCTTACAAAGGAATCTATGATGGAAATAATTGTTAGTTTCTTCCCTAATCGCATGTCAGTTAAAGGCATTATTAGATTAGGTTTTCTGGAAAATATGACATAAATATGATACTTTTATGGAAGTATAATTGAATGTTTTGGGGTTTATAGAGTCAGAAAGGTCCCCTTGCTTTGCTGCTCTCTCACATTTAGAGACTTTTGAGGAAATCACATGAATCATTTGAATAATCCTGATCGAAGTGGCATCGATACATATTTGGGAATCATATGTTCGTGGGTGACGTAAGTCGGCCTGGCTCTGAAACGCAGCTCAGCACCTGGAATGCAGTCGTAAATGCAGATGGACCGGTTCAGCTCTGAAACAAGCCTCGAAGTCTCCTCGAGAACAAACCTCTGGGTACACGTTGCCTGACAATAGAAAGACAATAGAAAGACAATAGAAAGAGGAAACGAAGACAAAGACTCTGTTTCTCTCTTGTGTTGGCACGTTTGTTAGTGTTATGAGAATCAAAAGGTATTTTTAAACCTTTATGCACTGTCACAGTTTAAGAAATATGATTGTGTCATATTTCCTTTTTCCTACTTCCTTCTTCTCTTTCCATGTTTGCTCTGTAAAGAAGAACCTCAGTCCTGATGTCTGTAACAGCTCTGAGTCAAAGATTTACTTCACCGTTTTTTCCTTTTTACCTCATGACATTCATTTCATCACTGAAAACAAAGAGGTTATATTCTTTGTAAATATCTTTTGACACTTTTTAGATTTATATTGACATGAAGAGAAGTGGACCCATATTACACATTAATTGTCAACCACACTATTTATCAAACAAAATGACTACAACGAGACACAAAACAACTACTAATACACACTAAACTATTACAAAGATACACAAAACTACTACAAAGACACAAAACAACTATTAAGAGCAACAAAACAATTACAAAGAGACACAAAACAACTACAAAGACACAAAACAACTACAAAGAGACACAAAACAACTACAAAGAGACACAAAACAACTACAAAGACACAAAACAACTACAAAGAGACACAAAACAACTACAAAGAGACACAAAACAACTACAAAGACACAAAACAACTACTAAGAGACACAAAACAACTACAAAGAGACACAAATAATAACAAATAGATACACAAAAATCTACAATGATATGCAAAACAACTACCAAGAGACACGAAACAACTACTAAAAGACACAAAACAACTATTAAGAGCAACAAAACAATTACATAGAGACACAAAACAACTACTAAGAGACACAAAACAAGTACAAATAGACACTAAATGACCACAAAACAACTGCAAAAAGACACAAAACAACTACAAAAAGACATAAAACAACTACAAAAAGACAAAACAACTTCAGAGAGACACAAAACGACTACAAAGAGACACAAAACAACTTTAAAGAGACACAAAACAACTACAAAGACACAAAACAACTACAAAGAGACACAAAACAACTACAAAAACACACAAAACAACTACAAAGAGACACAAAACAACTACAAAGACACAAAACAACTACAAAAAGACACAAAACAGCTACAAAGAGACACAAAACAACTTTAAAGAGACACAAAACAACTACAAAGTGACACAAAACAATTACAAAGTGACACAAAACAACTACAAAGACACAAAACAACTACAGAGACACAAAACAATTACAAAGTGACACAAAACAACTACAAAGACACAAAACAACTACAAAAAGACACAAAACAACTACAAAAAGACACAAAACAACTACAAAGAGACACAAAACAACTACAAAGACACAAAACAACTACAAAGACACAAAACAACTACAAAAAGACACAAAACAGCTACAAAGAGACACAAAACAACTACAAAGAGACACAAAACAACTACAAAAAGACACAAAACAACTACAAAGAGACACAAAACAACTACCAAGAGACACGAAACAACTACAAAGACACAAAACAACTACAAAGAGACACAAAACAAATACAAAGAGACACAAAACAACTACTGAAAGAACCCAAACACAGAAAAAGAGCCACTAAACCGCCACAGAGTCTCGCTCCCATGTCTGAGGGGTGCTGGGTCCTTTATCTTGGCCCCATTGTCTCCTTATGGCAACAAGGCATGTAGAAAATATGAAACTCTAAAACAAACTGTCTTCTTACTCCGCCTTTGTCCTTTTAACCTCGTTTTGTTGACAGACAATATTCCTGCACAACGAGCTCCGTGTTACCAGCAGTGCTGATGGACTTTATGTGTGTGTTGAGTGTGTGAGCTCATTTAAAATGCACTTGACTGCCTCTCAGGAAGCCCGCGAGAGGCCATTACTCCAACCGAATGTCAACAACCTTCTCAAATGGACAACAATAATATTTCAGATGAGAAGACAAACTCCTGGAGGAGACACACTAACGTCCACTGGCTCACTTATTAACACACAGGAAAAAGTCACTTATAAGTCTGTTGCGCAACAGCAGTTCAGTTATTTCTTTTAAAGATTAATTTCTGGTGCTGCATGCAGGTTGAACTGATCCACCTTACACTATATATACTTTATATTTTTGGTTGATTTAATTAGATAGATAGATAGCTAGATAAATAGATAAATACTTTATTAATCCTGCAAGGGGACATTTTTTTGGTACAGCAGCATTTATACGTAAGAAAAGAACAATTTTTACATAATAAAGAACAATATATACAAAAATAGAATAGAAGAAGAAGAAGAAAATAAGAAAAATAAGAAAAATGCACAATATATACAACAAATAGAATAGAATAATAATAT
>JACSYO010000921.1:965000-1020000 GCA_016806645.1 Ophiodon elongatus | reverse complement strand
GAGAGAGAGAGAGAGAGAGAGAGAGAGAGAGAGATAAAGAGAGAAGAGAGAGAGAGAGAGAGAGAGAGAGATAGAGAGAGAGAGAGGGGAGAGAGAGACAGACAGAGAGACAGTACAGGGAGAGAGAGAGAGAGAGGCAGAGAGAGGGAGAGAGAGAGGGAGAGAGAGAGAGAGAGAGGAAGAGAGAGACAGAGAGAGAGAGGGAGAAAGAGAGGGAGAGAGAGAGAGAGAAAGGGAAGAGAGAGAGAGAGAGAGAGAGAGAAAGGGGGAGACAGAGAGGAGAGAGAGAGAGAGAGAGAGAGAGTTATAGAGAGAGGGAGAGAGAGAGCACGAGAGAGAGAGAGGGAGAGAGAGAGAGAGGGAGAGAGAGAGAGAGAGTGATAGTGATAGAAAGAGAGCGAGCGATAGAAAGAGAGAGAGAGAGAGAGAAAGGGGGAGACAGAGAGAGAGAGAGGGACAGAGAGAGAGAGAGCAAGAGAGAGAGGGGTAGAGAGAGAGAGAGAGAGAGCAAGAGAGAGAGAGGGAGAGAGAGAGAGAAAGGGGGAGAGAGAGAGAGAGAGGGAGAGAGAGAGAGAGCGACAGAGGGCGAAAGGGGGAGAGAGGAAAAGAGGAAAGAGTGGCAGAAAGAAGGAGAGGAAACAGAACCTTCATTTCATTGCTGGATAGTTTTAAGCCTTCAGAAACAGAACCATGATGTAATGTTCAAGTATTCAGGTTCCTTTACTAAAGTGAAAGTAGTAATTCCATCATGTAATAATACTCTGAAAGTACAATATCATCAGCAAAATGAAGTACAGTTAAGTATCACAAGTAAAAGTATTCATTATGCAGAATGGCTGCTTTCAGAGTTTCATATTATGTTTTATATAATCAGATTATTATTACTGATGCATTGTGATATTGTAATGTGGAGTTGTAAAATATAAAAAAATGTAAAATAAAAAATAATGATGTATATAATACAATATGTAACCCGTATCGATACACAAGTACAGATAATAAAAGGTCTACGTAAAATAAAATAATATTTATGTACATAATACAATATATATATATACACAAGTACAGATAATAAAAAGTCTATATAAAATAAAAAATATGTATGTACATAATACAATATATATAGATACACAAGTACAGATAATAAAAGGTCTATGTAAAATAAAATAATATTTATGTACATAATACAATATATATATATATATATATATATCTATATATATATATATATATAGATATATATATATACATATATATATACACAAGTACAGATAATAAAAAGTCTATGTAAAATAAAATAATATTTATCTACATAATACAATATATAACTTGTATAGATACACAAGTACAGATAATAAAAGGGCTATGTAAAATAAAAAATATTTATGTACATAATACAATATATATAGATACACAAGTACAGATAAAAAAAGGACAAATGCTGTATTAATGTAAATATTGCACAGTTGAATTATTGTACAAGTTATTGTACAGTTTAAACGTCAGAAATATGGAGTGAAAGAAGTCCGTCAGTCGAGGGAAGACTTGAAGAGTCACCAGTAAATCAGCAGGATTCATCCTCTGGGGAACGTGAACATGTGCACAGCGTGTAAATCGGATAGTTGTTGAGAGACGTCACAGAAAATACAAACCCATGCCGTGTGCACAAAGCGATGGACGGAGGGATGAAGAAAGGCTCTTCCTCTGTGGATCAAGTTCATTGTCAGAAGGATGAGAGGGGCAGCGGATGAATGGAGGGAGAGCTGCAGCAGGAAACTGGGGAGACACGGTAGTCATAACAAGCTACGTAAGAGAGAGAGAGAGAGAGAGAGAGAGAGAGAGAGAGAGAGAGAGAGAGAGGGAGGCTGTGGATGGCTGAGTCAGCAGTCCTACATGCAGCAGCACCCTCCTCTCATGTCCATCACACTGTGGCCTCCATTTGACTGTTAAATCTCCCACTCAGCACAACAACAGCCGGACGGAGAGAGCTGCTCGCAAATCAGCATCCGAAGGCTGAGCGTCGGGTCGAGAGACACTGAGAAAAGTCTGCAGAGAGAGAGAGTGTGCGTGTGCGTACGTGCGATTTACTCCTGCGTGTGTGTGTGTGTGTGTGGAGGGGGGAGGGAGGGAGGGGGGGGGGATGTTGAGCTGTGTGTAAGATGAAGATGGGAGATGGGAGCAGCCATGTGCAAACTGTCGGATAAAGTCGGACAGCACATGAAAAAGAGGACACCAGGTAGGGAACGTCAGCCCGCGCGTGTGTGTGTGTGTGTGTGTGTGTGTGTGTGTGTGTGTGTGTGTGTGTGTGTGTGTGTGTGTGTGTGCAGGTCTGACTTTCAGTCAATAAAAAGTCTTCAGGTTGTTTGTTTTCTGTGAACAGCGGTGGAAGAAGTATTCTGATACTACGGCGTAGTGCTGCATACCTTCTGTGAGAAGTGTTCATTTTGTTTTGCATCATCATCACCCAGCCCAGTTTATTGTTCTATGCATTCTTTGTTTGTTTAAAAGCCTGTTTTGTTTATATCAGGATATAATACATTCATAATATAATAGTGTATATGTAAATAACCGCATGGTTTATACACTTTTTTGTGAATTAAATACTCGACAAATAAAAAGTATTTTACTTCAGTGCAAAAAATAATCTGATTTTCTGAGAAGGTTTGTGCTTTTTTATTATCAATTCAGACAAAGTATTGTTGTATATCACGATATCTCGATATTGAATAATCAGCCGAATTGTTATTATTAACTTTCTGTTTTATACTTATAACTCTTCTCAACTTTTGTTTTGGTTTTTCTTCTCTTTTACTATTTTTATTTTTAAACAAACTTGGCAAATAAACTCCAATCTGAAAAGTCTGGCAGAAAAAAAAAAACCCTAAATTTTATTTATTCTGTACTTTTTTTTAAATTGTCAATATTTTCCTTTGTAACGTTATATCGGTCAAATCCTGTGTGACCTCGTTTTTTAAACATGTTCTTCCTTCATATTTTGCATGTTGTCGGATTTCATTTGCAAATGAAACTCTGACCTCAACTGACTTTTGTCGTTATCAGAGGATGATTTGCATATATGTTACACACACACACACGCACACACACACACACACACACACACACACACACACACGCGCGTTTCCAGTCGTTTCCTTTATTTATGTTGCCGTCATCGTTTCTCTGCAGGCTGTAAGTACGCGTGTCACGCTGCCTGTCGGGACCGAGTGTCACTGGATTGTCATCCTGCAGCTTCCCCCGCCTGTCAGGACCAGATCAACAACAACACACCGCCACATGTGAGTACATGTGTGTGTGTGTGTGTGTGTGTGTGTGTGTGTGTGTGTGTGTGAATCCTCTTTATTTCCTGTTTCTTTATCTACTACATACCAGGTTTCCCTTTATTCTAATTCTAATTCTAATCCAGTTACAACAGAATGAATACTGTAGACCTCATTATGGAGTTAGTATCTCATGATGCTCTGAATACTGCATATAAACTTGAGTAATAGTAATACTTTAAATAACATTTGATCACAAGGTCCAAATAGTTCAGAGCTTTTGATCTTATTGCATGATCTTCCTCAGCAGCCGGATGTTCAAATGCACTTTTTGTTGACAAAATTAAATATAAAAAGTCCCATTGCTGTATAAATATATAAATATATAATCTGTAATAGTGAATAATATTGTAAAATCAAGTCTGAATTTTTTTTTGTTTAATACCAGACGTTGTATTTCATCATATTATCAGACTTTGTGTTTCTGGTTAAAGCTTCTTCAGGATCAGTTTAATTTTTCTTTTAAAACTCTTGGTTTAGTACCGTAAACCCCCACAGGAGAGCGACGTAGTCCCACGCTTGAAGTCTGTGTTTTGTCGTTACGCCTCTTTTCTCATTATTACAGCCAAAAGTATGAGAATAACTGTGAGGTATTTTCTGTATCATCTTCAGAATAATGTCCACTTCTTTTGTACTGATCTTTTTCTGCAACAAATAATGAAAACAGTAAGAAAAACACTGTTACAAAAAGTAAAAATAGGCATTTAAGTTAAAGTAATTCAAAAAGAAAAATCCAGTTGGCCTATATCTTAATTTCTGTGATGAAAAGTAAATTAAATTGATATTTTACAAATTTAGATTATTTTAAAAAATACAAACAGGATCCCCCTCTGCTGAAAAGCCTCGTTCTGAATTAGAAAAGCACGCCGTTAAAACAACCCAAGAGCTACACGAGTATGTATGATTAATAAAAATAATAAAATGCATAATACAGAAGGAGAATTGTATTCAAGTTTCTAAAAATAACAGGAACACTCACCTAAATATTCACAAGAAATCGCTCCTTTGACACAAGCTTCCTGCAGTTATTGCGTTCACTATTTGGGTTAATTGTGCCGTTTAATCAATTGCTATCTATTGTCATTTTTATGCATTTATAATATGAAATATTCATAAAATACATCACTTGTCAGGGATCTAAGTTCATTCTCTACTTTCAGCTTCTCAGTTATATAACATTTGTTGCCCCAAGTCGATACGCACACACCCACAATGCATCACTCAACAAGAATGGCTTGTGTGTGTGTGTGTGTGTGTGTGTGTGTGTGTGTGTGTGTGTGTGTGTGTGTGTGTGTGTGTGTGTAATTCCTAAAAAGACAGCTGGGTGTGTAGCAGGTCAGAGTGTACTGTGATATTGTACAACTGTATCTCTGTGACTCAGTGTGTGTTTTTGTGTGTTTGTGTGTCTTTGTGTGTTTGTGTGTGTTTGTGTGTCTTTGTGTATTTGTGTGTGTGTGAATCATTTAAATCGTGATACTTGTGAGGACGCATTTTTGTCAGTGAACGCTGGAATTCTGTATGTGGGGTTTTTCAACCAGCCGGAGGAGGATTAGCTCAGCACATTTCAAACCGGTACACACACACACACACACACACACACACACACACACACACACACTCTAATAGTGCTGAGTAGTGTGAGTATGGTGCTGTGGGTTTTTAGGTTGAGTCAGTTATTTCATAAAAAGTACATTTGTGGTGTGTTTGCAGCTGGATACTCTGACTGGGTCAGAGTGCGTGTGTGTGTGTGTGTGTGTGTGTGTGTGTGTGTGTGTGTGTGTCTGTCAGCTGCAGAACATGTATATGTATGATGCATACAAACGGCACGTCATCGGTAATAAACTTAATTACCTGAACTCGGTACTTCTGGGTGATTTACATAACTTTGAGAGAAATCACTGACTTAATTAAATAGTTTTTATTCTCATACATAATGTTGTATTGGGTTGAATGAGTCTGTGAATCACTAAGTTGTAAGAAGCTGCGTTCCAAATACTTTGTCTTTGTCTGCAGCTGCTCCTACACAGTATGCATTATGCATTCACATGGGACGTAATACTTCCTCATAACATTGCACCTTGACCTTTGACCTTCTCGCTCATATATCTGCTGGCATACTAAATAGTACGGTAGTTTAGTAACTAGTGAGTCTTTTGACATGTAGGATGGTGAGTACATCTTTGGTACTCTCACACACACACACACACACACACACACACACACACACACACACACACACACACAGACGTGTCAGTTACCATAGTGACAGTGATCTCACAGGGCAGCCAGCCTAAGCACGAAGGAATTTGCTCTATTAATACTAGTGAAGGGAAGTGAGTGTGCTTGTGTTGGCAACCAGTACTATTATTACTACTACTACTACTACTACAACTACTACTACTACTACTACTATTACAACACACCAACATTCGGCATTAAGCAGTTTTCAATGCATACATCGTCTACAGCTGTGGTGGTCAAACTACGGCGAAATATGTCTTGATCATATTTCTAATAAATTGCACTGAATGTACATTATTACTACTAAAAGACGTAAGAGGGCACTAAGACCATGAAATTAATATTTTTGTATTACAGATTTACACATGACATAATAGATTAAGTGGGCAAATGCATTAGATTAGGGTGAAGTATTGAATTAAGTTTAATTTAATTTAAAAGCACGAGATACAGAAATACTTTTTGTAATATGTGGGCCCACCAGTCAAACATTAAATTGGGTAATAATTGGGGTTTTCTGGTGTACAAACACATATTTTCTTGCACTTTAACTGGTTTAAAACGACACTTTCTCAATTGTACATGAACTATGTTGCCATATTAGGTGTGTCATGTATCATAAGTCATCATAAAAGTAGAGAATTATCTTTCTTTTCTGTTTTATTTACCTGGACGTTTTTATTTGTGCAATAAAAGTCTTGATTTAGAACAGCAGCCCTCATATATTTTGGCTTTTTCTCTCTTGGATTGTTTCATTTGTAGGATTTTAAGAGACCCAAAGAGGTGAAAGTAGTGAAGTCACAATAAAAAGGCAAAAATTGGATTAAAATGTTTCTTTCTCCATCCCTTTATTCTTTCATGTGACCCCTCAGAGTTGCTCTCTGAGCTCTTTTTGGGGTCATTTATTTCTCTTTCCAGTGCAAATTTCAGTTTTAATTTCAATTTCACTCTTATAAAATGTACAACCGGATACATTCTGTGTTGTATGTTTGTTAACATTAACATTAAATAGTTTTTTAAGTTAAACACTGGATCCCACCAATATTGCAGTTGATGTTCTTGGGGAACTCCAATAAATAACAGTACAAACAATAAGTTTGATTATGATTACCGAGTTATTAAATATTAATTTCCCATTGATAAAGTGGGCATTATGTCTCTATGGTCGGTCCTCCTGCCACGTGATTGGCTCGGCTAAAGGGGAGGCGGTGGATGATTGACAGAGAATGACGGGTCACTTCCTGTCTGCTGGGAAAGACAAACACAGTCGGAGAGAGAGGAGAGGAAACAAAGAGGACGGAGGGAAGGAGAGCAAATACAGATGGAGGGGGATGTTTTCTCTTTGGTTTTAATGACTTATTAACACCACCGGGTCACGTGACTGATGTCAGATTAATGACCTCGTCGGCTTTTCAGGAGATCAATAAAGAAATAATAATAAAACTTTTATTTTGTTAGATAAATGCTCTGCAGGCTGATATAAGGGAGAATATTGTGACCTTTTGGGCTTTCGACCCCAGTTGTGTGTCAACGTTATACCAAAGAGTGTTTTTTCCTGCTCATGTTGTTTTATTTTAAAGCTTTTTTTTTAAGCCTTAAGAGTCCCAGACTGTGGTACACCACAGAGCCTCGTTAAAAAAAAACCATCAACAGAAGGCTGCAGGGATGATGGTTTTTTTGTAGCCAACAGGAAGTTAGTGTCACACTGGTTCCCTCGACCAAAAGCGAAGAGGGTTCATCACTGGATTTTGGATTATTGCAGGAAATAATCTCCGTGACAAACAAACGTTTATGATACTTACAAGTCTTGTTCAGCAAGATATTCTTCACACATTATACATTTTATACTATAAAGGAACTACACCACGGTCACATGACTCCACGTCACCACCACTAAGCTAGAGAGGGGCGTTGAGTAGTCTGGTTTAGTCACCTGTTAGCAATGGCCTTATTCAAAACACATAAAAGCATGGTTTGGGGTATTTACTGACGCATTTTAAGCCGTAGAACAAAACGTTAAAATCTCTTTATCTTGTGTTCGCCACAGACTTTATTTCAGGCGTGTAACCAAAAACACGATCAGAAAACACACTGACTTCGAGACGAGGGACCTGTAGGAGCAACAATTATGCATTTTGGGGATTTAGGTCTCATTCCTAGCACTTAACTCAAATAATATGTCATCTAATACAAGGTATTTATTACATATACTCTATGGGCAACTGAGGCTCAGTGGTGAGCAGGGTTGTCCTTCAATCAGAGGATCGGGGGTTCGATCCCCGGCTACGCTAGCCCATGACGATGTGTCCTTGGACTAAACACTTAACCCCAAATTAGCTATGCCTACGGTGTATGAATGTTAGCTACTCCTGATGGACAGGTGGCACCTTAGCCCCTCCCACGAATGGGTGAATGATGTCATGTAGTGAAGACTAGAAAAACCCTGTACAAGTACAGGTCCATTTACACATCAGATTGCAATGTTGTAAGAAGTTTTTGTTAAATATTTTAGAAATGAAAATGTGATGGATGGGACGTCTGGCTTTTGCATGAACTGGTAACGTAGTCAGAGTCGTACTCCTCAGGCGTTGATTAAAAGTCCAAAAGACAGTCAAGAAACGAGTGACAAAACTGGTGCTGTTGGTTCAGAGTCCGTAAAAACTTTTTCAGGAGTCGAAGTCGACAGTTGAGCCGGCGAGCAGCGCTACGATTTATCGATACGATACGAAGAGAAAACATTTTGTTTTACTAACCCCGTTAATCGTCTTGAGACTCCCTCAGATTTACATCTCGAAACTCAGAAGGGAAGGAGAGCGGAGAGTGGCACGTTTTTTAAAAGTCAGAGGAGTAAATTTGAATAAAGAAGGAATGTTAATGTGTTTTCCCTCTGAGGTTTTATGGCCACTCATTAACAGCTATTGGCTTGGTGAGAACCAGGGTGGGGTAACACTGCAGTAAATACACACTCACGAATACACACGCACAAGAAAAACCAGCAGGAAGGAAAACCGTTGTAAAAGTTGAGAAAACAGCCTCCAGTGTGGGAACATTTTTCTCTTCTTTGTGCACTGTTTCATTTATTTTATTCACTCTTATTTTTTTTCTCTCTCTCGTGTGTCTCTTGAAGTCTTTAATAAATTTGACTTTTCACTTTTTATGGCTGCTGTCTGAAGTCTAAGTTGATGCTTTCACTTTGTACTCCGTTGTGTCACCTGTCATCAGGAGGACCGATACCAGAGCTTGAAAGCTGATTTCTTTTTTTTTTTTTAAGGAGTTTTAAAGCAGAAATAAGGGCTTTCTATCACCAGAACATTATGTTTTATACGAATGTGTAAACATGAAAATAATATTTATACATACACCTAAAAACATATATTACTGCAGTAATAGTGAGCTCAAGTTTTAATAAAGAAGCGATGGCTGCTTCCTTATGAAGAGCTGCTTTCAGCTGTGCGTTAGAGTAACATTACCTTTAGATGCCATTTGCACATATTGCAAGAGAAACCGACTGGCGGGGAATGTTTTGTGATATATTGAAGAAAATGTTGTATTCCAGTGGCATTCGTTTCATCTAGAAGTGTAAGTTGCTAATGGAAAATAAAGTTTTAGATTGTCCTCTATCGGCTGGTAAAAACATCTTAAAACATGTTTTTAAGAACAGTTTTACAGAAAGTTGATTCTGACACACACACACACACACACACACACACACACACACACACACACACACTCACACACTCTCCCTTTTTTATTGCCTCTGCTCTAATGAAAGTTAAAGTTCAGGGCAGAAACTTTACTGGTTCTCAAGAAGACTTTTAAGGTTTATACCTTTATTGGTTTAAAGATAAACACTGATTGATTTTTTTTATTGCTTTTTACATTCTTGACTGCATATTAAAGGAATAGTTTGACATTTTGGGAAATACACTTATTAGTTTTCTTGCAGAGAGTTAGATGAGAAGATTGGTACTACTCTCCTGTGTACGGCAAAGATGATGGTTAGCTTAGCTTAGCATAAAGACTGGAAACAGGGGGAAACAGCTAGCGTGGCTCCGTCCAAATGCAAAACAATCTACCTATCAGCACCTATAAACCTCACTAATTAACACTATATATCTAGTTTGTTTAATCTGTATAAAAACCAAAGTGTAATAGCGACAATTTATGGTTTTAGTGAGAGTTAGACGTTGTACTATTCTCGCTGTTTCCAGTCTTTGTGCTAAGCTAAGCTAAGCTAACCGTCTCCTGGCTGTTTAGTTTTATATTTAATAGACATGCATGAGATAAATTGATCTTCTCACCAAACTCTCTGCAACTAATGTTGAACTAATTTAATACTTAAATACAATACAAATATTATTTGACTGAGTTTGCAGATATGTTTTTTATTCATGTCTTTGATTCAAAATTATTTAAACGCAAGAAAAATACTTCTATTTCTCAAAATTATAGCGTTGAGTTGTGACATTTTGGATCTTAAAACATTAGAATAAGTTCAGATACATTTTTCAAATTTTTTGTCCATTCTCCCATGTTGCTGATCACTGTACTTTTTTAAATACTCCTTCGTCTGATTTTCTGGATATCCCTCAGCCATCTCCTCAGTATCAAACATCTGCTTCGATACCATCCTTCCTGTAAACAAACATCATCACCATCTGCTTATCCTCCCTCTCTTCCTCTTCCTCCTCGTGTATCTCTCTTAATCTTCATCCAGTCCTCTAATCAGCCGCCTATTATGTTAAAGCATCACAAACAGCGTGGACGCTTACCTTCCAAACGAGGAGAGAAAATCAAACTTGTTGGGATAAAACATGTTTACATAAAAGGAAAATGTCAGTTTTGCAACAAGATGCACGCACAAAGTAACTGAATCAGTCACAATAACAAGTTTTAATTTTGGGAGAATAATTGAATCTGTTGTCTGAGAGTCATCAGATATGTGAGTATCAGAGTATGTTCCATTTAGACACTTTTGACCAAAGTGAATTACAAAAGGTGCATTAAACTACCATAAAAATAAGAGTACTGTACTGTAGTGCAGTCAACAGATATCTCAAAAGCGTAACAGTGTTTTATTCTTTATTATATTACATTTAACATCCTGAGGCATTTTGACGATGAGCAACACAAAATTGCAGCTTCCCTGCAAACACAAACATTTGTCAAGGTCCCAAACTATTTTAAAGCTGTTGTTAATAATGAATCAAATGATTATGTAGAAAGTAAGCGATGTAGCCACGAAACCAACCAACTCTGCAGTTTGGCTCATCGCTGTTGAGCTGTTTTTTTTTTTTCTCGCATCTTTCAGCTCATTGTTTTGTTTTGCACAACTTTACTGTTTTTGTTCACTCTGGCGATAGCTGGTGGAGACCAAACACGGAGCAAAAAGAGAGACAATATTGTACTTGCGTTGGTATGTTGGACATTGAAAAACTCCAAATGTACACTGACGTTGCTCTATGTTTGATGGATGTGCAGAACATAAATTAATATGGCTTTCAATTTCAGAAAAACCTTGTGTAAAAATGTATACATTTTTTAGATTATTTCCATTTCATGAAATGGTGCAGCCACAAAAAGTATTTACTCAATATAAAAATCATATAGCTTTAATGAAGTGGAAGTGGAGACCAAAATATACTTGATATGTTATGTTGTCAAACAACCACCACAGAAAGAAAACAGTGTTCAAGAGGAAAAATGTTTCAAAGTGATAAGATAAACAATAGTGAGAATCACAATAACACATGTCGAACACAGACAGACTGCAAAGAGTTTATAAGTTGACGCTTGAACAACAGCAATAAACATCAGACAACCACAAAGATGTATGGCCCCAAAACCACGTTGATTTGAAACAGAAAAGTCTGAGCTGTGAGTTTCATGTTGCTGTATTTTTTTTAGCAAAACTGGATTTTACAGCTTCTTTCCGAGGCCAACACTCCAAAACACATGATGGTCACAAAACCTGCCGCCGCCTGCTAAAGAAACATTTGATGAGTTTTAAAAAAATATATATATTTTTTTTTTTTATCCAAGCCCTACATTGTAAAGACAAAAGAGACACAAAGGCGGAAACCGAGGGATGAATTATAACAGCCAGCCCACACTGTAATCTTTTGTGGATTGTGAAGGATTAACTCCTCGGTCAGATGCAGGTCTGACAGACAAAAGCTCCCCCATCATCAGCTGCCTGTTGCAGAAACAGGACACCAGCCGACGGCTTAGAGACCCTACAACAGACGGGGCCCCATTGATTTCCTTCATTTTTTGGCTCCTGACATGTCCCAACATGGCCCACAGTGCAGCTAACGCGTTTTATAGCTGGGTAACGGCCAGCTGAGCCCCGCGACGCCTCTGAGGAGTCTCTGAGTTCAAGTTCTAACAACAAAGGCGATGTGACAACGTAAACATTAAATACAGGTGAGTGACGACAACAGGTGCTGGTGTCAAGAAGAAGCAGGGTTAAAAGCCGGAGCGGGTCTCAGACATCTGTTCACGTCTGAGGTGATTCTGGGGGTAAAATCGAGGGAACCCAGTAACCCCGCTTCTTGGATCAGACTCTCGTTTGTTCACGTGTGGTCCTCTGAAAAAGTACGCAATAATATCTACAAGGGTTAACAGTTCTATACCCTCTTGGAAATAAAGGGTTCTACACGGACTCATCTGTGAAAGGTTCCACCAGAACCCCCTGTGAGTGGTTCTATCCAGAACCTTTTCATTTTCCAAGGGTGATAACATGAATCCACCCACGGGATTCTACTGAGAACCCTCTTATATTCCTAAAATTTAATCTAGAACCCACCCATGGGATTCTACTGAGAACCCTCTTATATTCCTAAGGTTTCATCTAGAACCCACCCATGTGATTCTACTGAGAACCCTCTTATATTCCTACGGTTTCATCTAGAATCCACACATGGGATTCTACTAAGAACCCTCTTATATTCCTAAGGTTTCATCTCGAACCCACCCATGGGATTCTACTGAGAACCCTCTTATATTCCTACGGTTTCATCTAGAACCCACCCATGGGATTCTACTGAGAACCCTCTTATATTCCTAAGGTTTCATCTCGAACCCACCCATGGGATTCTACTGAGAACCCTCTTATATTCCTACGGTTTCATCTAGAACCCACCCATGGGATTCTACTGAGAACCCTCTTATATTCCTAAGGTTTCATCTAGAACCTACCCATGGGATTCTACTAAGAACCCTCTTATATTCCTACAATTTAATCTAGAACCCACATATGGGATTCTACTGAGAACCCTCTTATATTTCTAAAATTTAATCTAGAACCCACATATGGGATTCTACTGAGAACCCTCTTATATTCCTAAAATTTAATCTAGAACCCACCCATGGGATTCTACTGAGAACCTTTTATATTCCAAGGTTTTCCTCGAGAACTCCTCTATATTCTAAGGGTTTTAATCTAGACCTCACCATGGGGTTCTACCAAGAACACTTTATATTACAAGGTATTCATATAGAACCCATCCATTGGGTTCGACCAAGAACCCTTTACATTCTAAGGGTTTTCATTTGGAACCCACCCATGTGGACCAACAAAAACCCTTTTATATTTCAAGGTTTTCATCTAGAACCCACCCAGGGGTTCACAGTCAAGGTTTTTGAGGTTGGAGATTTAGGGGACTACCCGTAAAACCTTCAACACCCTCACCCTGGTTTTACTTTCATATGTCAGCCCGTTGCCACGGGAACCAGATACACTTACTTTAGTCTTTGAGAGACTCATTAAGGGGCTGATGTGGTTCTGCGCAACCCGAAAACACTTGTGGTTCCTGATTAAGTTTTTTGGGGCGGAGATCTTATGAAACTAGTTCTACTATACATTCTTTACTATTTCAGTGGTGCAGTGGATTTAAATAAAATCTGTTACTGTTCCTTTATATTACACAGTAAAACTAAGATGAGGCCTCGCTGTCTAAGCCAAAGGGGGAGGGGGAGGTGGAGGAAGAGGGGGAGGAAGAGGGGGAGGGAGAGGGGAGGGAGAGTGTATGTCAGCATTTTTAAAGCACACATTTCTTTATCCACTCTACAACATGACACTGGTGTTTTCCCATTTACCCAATGGGAGATTGTTCTTTCCAAAACCTAAATTATCGAGTGGTGGAAAATGTCAGCTCGCTGTGAATTAAAGGCCCAACACAGGAAAGAGTGTGTTTATCTACAAGTCTGCAGGTCTGTGAGCGCATTTATGAAAACTCATAAAACCCAGTTAAATTTAGTGCGTGTGTATCAGGAGGTAAATTGAACTCTGCAAAAGCAAATTCAAAGTCGTGTTTCTGTTGAGCTTTCCGGAGGTTGAAAGGAAAACACAGATCTGTATCAGGGTGGGTCGCTCCAGAGGACTCCTGTGTGTGTGTGTGTGTGTGTGTGTGTGTATGTGTGTGTGTGTATACACTGTATGCTTGTTTGCTCTTATCTTGGATCCTGTCCTTATCCAGGCGGGCAATCTCAGCCTCAGATAACCGACCGGTCGGGGTAGAAGCTCACTGTAAATGTGTAAATGACACACAGTCACCATTCATGTAGCTTAAACAGAGCAGAGACACACTGCAGCCAAAAATGAAATACACAGATATAACGCCGTCGGCTGAATTTGCGCTGACAGGCCTCGGATCGAAACAACAGACGGAGGAGGGAGACAAATAAAACAGAAGCAATCATTGTATTGTGATTATAAAAATCCTAAAAGTTAAACCAAAAGCTTGTGCTCGCAAAGATATTTCTTCTTATATTAGAAGGTTAATACTAAAAACTAAGCTTAAATTATTACGAAGAGGAGATTTGGCGAGGGAGAGAGATTGTGTTGGCAGGGTTAGAAAGTCTTATCACGCCAATGAATCTCTCAGAATTGAATTAAAGTCTGTGTGAGTTTGGCTGGTGACTCTACATCTCCCACAATTCTGTTATTGTGCTGCTGCAACACAGTTCCTCTCAACTGTGCGCTGAGTTCAGGCCAGCTGCTTCCCTTCATCCTGTTGGATTTCAAGTAATTTAATTCAGCAAAAATATTATTATTTCTTTTTTGTGAAAGGGCGACTTCCTCCAGATGACCCAGTCTGAAAATATGTGCACTTTGAGGGGGATAGAAGCACGTCAGCTTGAAAAAGTTGAATTTAACCTGCAGCACCTTCCTGTCAGGGCTGGATGTGGTCATTCGGGGGCCTTGAAACACTTTTTTCCCCACATTTCCTGCAGACTTGAACTGTACTGTGCATGCAGGGGGTTGATATGAGCACACAGTCGGTCTCTTTATCGTTTAGCTCGTACAGCTTATCACAGTGGGCGGTATCAGCGGAGTCATGCAGTTTGACAGGCCTGTAGTTGTGTAGTCAGTAAAGCCTCACAGCAGAAATGCAAAAAACATCTATGATTGTGATGTTCATTAGCTCGAAAGCTTAAACAAAAGTTAGAACCTGCTAAATGAGAAGTCAAGGGATCAGCAAAGTGATTAAGGGTTATCCTCTGTGGACTAAGAATATCTGTATTGTTATTTTTATCAGAAACTTTACAGTTTTAATGCATATTATTAACTGATACGCTTTTTAAAATGTGGCTGCAAGTAGAATCTGTACTCAAGTACAGTACAATTTTAGGTACTTTGAGGTATTTTACTTTAGTATTTCCATTTTCCTCTACCTTATACGTCTACTCCGCTACATTTCAGAGGCAAATATTGTACTTTTTACTCCATTAAATTTATTTAACAACGTTAGTTACCTTGCAGATTCAGACACAAAATATTATAGTGTTCTATAGTAATAGTTAGTAAAGTAATTCAAATTAGCTCTACATTTACCAGCTGCAATTTGAAAGTAATGAACACACATTGAATGCATCAATAATTATAACATAATACTATAATATACATGATTCAGCAATATAGCCATTCTGCATAATGAGTGCTTTTAATTAAGTAACATTTTAATTGCATGACATGATTTCTGTATTGTGGTATAGGAACTTTTAACTGGTTATGAAACAGTCTCAATTAAATACCGATGCCTCTATATGGCCTTTATAAGTAAACGAGACCACCAGAGAGAAGATTTCAAATTTCTATATAGTCTATATAAAGATTTATGGCATGTGGGATCTACTACTTTTGCCCACATGACCACCAAAATCAACACAAAATGAAAGTAACTTTCAGTAAAAGATCTGAGTGCCTCTTATAAACTTGAGTTAAACGTTTTCTGATAACATCTGCATTTATTGTTTTGTCGTGGAAGGATTTAAACTAGTTAAACGTATCATGAACAATCTGAACCTAAACTAGGACGATAGAAGTCCAGCACCGATTAGCTCCTTTCATGCTCGTCGCTCCCGGCCACGCCCACATTAACCATCAATAGCCGTGTAATTCTGCTCCCCCAGCTGCAGGGCAACCCCACGGGGGCTGCAGCGTTTCAATTGAAGCCTGCATCCGTGCTCTCGCTGTCTGTCTGTGATTATGTGATACACCGACAGGCTGTGATCCTCAGCCGGCATTCCTCTGCTCTTTGATCCCCAGACACTCTGTGTTTTGTCTGTCAGGATGACACACTGTGGGCCACCTGGAGGAGGAAAAAACGCAGCGCGCTGGGAAACACAAATACACGCAAAATATCCGCATCTTAAAATCCCAAATTGTATAGCAAGCGCCTGCACATGGTAAAAAATTTCCACGGACACAACTGCTTTCATGCAAATTGTGGATCGGTTTTCACAGTCCCTGAGGAAAAACGGAGCTCAACTTGGATATTTAACACCTGTAACACCAAAACAAAGAACACAAATCTCTCATCCCCACAGGTGTTATATGACTACCTCTGTGCTGCATGACCATCAACTCCGGCTGTTTCCTGGCTCCCTAATTTGCTTCTGTTTAGCATTTCAAGGCATGCGTGTGATGTTCACACCTCCAGGCTTTGGCTTTATCCTCCCTTGTATATTATTAGTCTGAGTGCTTGCAGACTACAGTCAGATAGGTGATAAATCTTCCTAACTTTGCTTAAAAGGGGCGTTCATGCAACAAATCACCTTTTGGCCATCATTAAACATCTGCAGACTTGCATTTATTATTTTTTTTGCAGTGTTTCTGGCACTGAATGTGGCAGAAACAGACTAATTTCACCCACGTTGTACGTTAGCTCTTTATTTTTCAATCGCAAAATTCTGTATTTGTTTTTGCTGTGAAGCACTTTCTTGACATTTGAGTTCACATCCAGAAAAAGCTAATTGATGGGGCTTCCCTCACTGTTGGTTCCCACGTCTAAAGTAGCGTTTAAACACACACCACTATCTCTACGCCTACTGCCTATAAATTAGAGAACAGACTCACACCCACCTGCAGAAAAAGAGACACACACCCACATCTTCACAAGATAACAGCATCCTTGCTGAGTGAGGTCATTGTAGCCTGAGGGTTGAAACTGTTAACACCCTTCTCTCCGTCGGGCTTGGTTTTCTAAAAATGACACATTCCTGAAAGTTTGACCTTTCACTTTTCACCTAACCTCTCACATCGCGTGACTTCTCACCCTGCACACGTATCCGCCCACCGAGCTTCTATAACGCCACCACAGTCACTTTATACATATGCAGCCATGATTGTACATTAAATGTAAAGAGATTGATGCTTTTCCAAGCCCCGTCCTCTTACAAAACTCTCTACATCTGTTAAGCTCCGGAGATGGCTGGCTGGCTAGTTAGCTAACGTTAGATAGCTTGTCCTAGCTGGCTGGCTAGTTAGCTAACGTTAGATAGCTTGTCCTAGCTGGCTGGCTAGTTAGCTAACGTTAGATAGCTTGTCCTAGCTGGCTGGCTAGTTAGCTAATGTTAGATAGCTTGTCCTAGCTGGCTGGCTAGTTAGCTAACGTTAGATAGCTTGTCCTAGCTGGCTGGCTAGTTAGCTAACATTAGATAGCTTGTCCTTGTGTGAATGAGGCGGACCGTTAGCCCCAGCTGTTTGGAACAAGTGTTGCATTAAAGCATGGTGGATTATTAATTAATTGTTAATTAATTAATTAATTAACTAATCTAATTAACAAGCTGCTAACTTGCCAGCTATCTGCTAGTTAGCTAGCTAGCTAATTCCACCATGCTTCAATGCTACACTTGTTACAGAAAAATTAGCTGAACAAAGATAGCAATGTGCTAGTGGATGAAGTATTAAGTTGTTAAATTTTACTCTTTTACTCTCTATGTGTCGTAACGTTACTACTCTCGGTCAGTTTAGTTTGCACGAAAGTTAGCCCGCTACAACAGTCGCGATGGCAACGGTACACATAAAAATGGCCGCCGCTTTGAGCATCCTGTTACGTTGATTTGAATGGAAATGTCCCTTCTACTCCTATTTCATTTCTATGGTAGAAATACTCTGTTGTAAGTAAAAAAAAGTCCTGCATTTACAGTACAAAAGTATTATCATCAAAATATACTTAAAAGACCAAAAGGGAAAGTATTTTTAGAATAATGTCTTTTGATAGCGAGCATGCAGAAGAAAAAGAAACCATTCTCACTATGTTAACTTCGTAGATAAATGCAGCTAAATAAAACAACAACAAAATGACTTCAATGGATACGATTTTGATTGTAATATTAAGCTTTACACCTGGTTTTGATGCTTTGATGTTGCTTTATCCCATAAGGTCTCATCACCCAGGATGCACGTATATGTCAGATAAAACAGAGGTCTGTTAGAGCCTGTTCCTGCTTTGAAACTGGATTAATGTTTAATCACACCTTCAGCTGCAGACACACACTTGTTCTCGCCATGGAGTAAAAATAGACATCACAGGAGACTAAAACCTTTTCATGAAACTAGTTAGATACTTTTAGATGGTGCGTTATTTATTTCAATGAATAAGGAAAACTTAATCTTTATTTGTATCCTGAATTAAAGGGGCGCAACTATGGAACTGATTGGATGAATGTTTTTAATTGAGGTATTGCATCATGGCTACAAGATGCCTCTTGTGGATTTTTGTGTGGATGTATTTATTTTATTTTATTTTTCTATTTCAACTCTCTTTTTCTTTAAAAAAAAAAAAGCCTTTTGTGGACAAGTGTTGTAAATTAGCATAAACACACTGCATCTGGTCTTTGTGCATAAAGGTATGTTACAATTTGAAAGCTATGGCAAATAAACTAAACTAAACTAATTTAAATTAAACTAAACTAAACTAAACTAATCTTTATTGTGTCCGACATCAACAATACAATGAAACAGGGACTCTGGAGTTTGTTTTATTCTGGACATGTGACCAACTTAATTCCTAATTTTCAAATAAATAGCTCAGATAATTTAGCTTGCAGGAAAGGAAGAACCTTTCGCTGAAATCTGTGGGAGAATACCTAAAATAAGTCGGCAGTGACCATTTGCCCTGGACTTTAAGTAGGAAACCTTCGGACCTGCCCTGCTTTGGAATGCGTGTAATGTGTAACTACGATCATCCATCTCACCGAAACCACCGGACCACATTCCTCACGTCTCTCTCTCCTTTCACGTCCATCGCGATCATTATTACAGATCTCCTCCGTGCCTCGGGACTTTGCATGACAGAGCACACAAAGTAATTTGGATTCAACATCTTAACAAGGATTAGTTGACTTTCATCCTTTTTTTATTTTTTTTTATATATTTCTCCTCACATTTGTTTTTTTGCAAATGGATTGTGTCCGGATAAAATAATAATAAGTAATTTTTAAATAAATATATATATATATATATATATATAAATGTATTCAATAATAAGTGTAGGGGTGTCGGGGTGTACTGGTATTGACCATAACTGTGATGTTTAAATATTAAATATGGATGTCATGTTACTAATACACATAGTGATAGTATTGTGTAAATAATTAATTAATTAATTCAACTATTAAATCCTTTTATATAGACTATATCTTCATCGCTCTCGTACTTTGAGTTCATTAGCCAAAAAAAGAGACGACAGGCACAATAAACAAAGGTAAAGATGAAGTTGACTGAAAGCATTATTATTATTAATATTTTTATTATTATTACTTTAAAAAAAGTTTTAAATAATTCTTTTGGGCACAATAATGAAAATCTAATTTTGTGACAGCCCTAATGTTGTACAATCTTTTTATTTATTATTTTACTTATTTATTTAGGCCATAATACGGTGTAACATGAATGAAAACCTTCATGGGACATGAATAAAAGATCTGTTTAAAGGGTCAGTTCACACAAATTACATAAAACCTTTAGTCTCACTTGTCACGCAGATTTTATCTGCAGAGGTTTGGAGACATCTGTCTCAGAGATTTCTCTGAGGTGAAAGGTGCATCTTTATTTATATAATTTCCGCGTGCTGAACATTGAGTTTTCAGTGCGTTTATGAGATCATGATGTTTGTTGGAAGGGTTTTCTTCGGATTTTAAGAGGAAGGCCACATTTTTTGGGCCATAAAGGAACATGTAATACTTTTAAGTTATCTGGAAATGTAAAAAAAAGATCAACACTCTCTCACTGTTCTCGGCGCAGCATCATTATTTGTTGCTGCACTGATTCCTAAAACGTTTGATGAATTAAACACAATGTACACGTAGAATAACAGATGCATGTTGGCGCCATGGGAAAGGTTTAATCTTTTATATCTTCCCCGCTGTTCACTCTGTGCCTTTGTGTTACAGTAGAGTCTCTGCATGTCAGTAGAGTTCACACTGGAATGTGAGTGAAGCTCAACCAGACTGGCTCTGGGCCAAAGAGACTGGACAGCAGATTAACACCAGTGGGTGTGTCGGTACTGTGTGTACTGTGTGTACTGTGTGTACTGTGTGTACTGAGAGTGAAACCTGATTTCACACGCTCCTACCCAGTCACCTCTGTACATACATATATATATATATATATATATATATATATATATAACATGTCTACATGTGTAACACGTAACTGGGTTACCCTCAAAAGCTGTTTGTATATATGTTTGTATATATATATGTATATGTATATATATATATATATATATATACATATACATATATATATATATATATATATATATATATGTATATATATAACGTGTTGTAACACATAACTGGGTTACCCTCAAAAGCTGTTTTAGTTTGCAAACAGAACCAACTGATTGATTAGTAATTGTCTCCTCGGTGGGGTTCAATAAGATTGATTACATATTTATTTTATAATAATGACGATACTTGATGTTTCTCTGATGTTTGCTTGAATACGTTGCATTCTTTAGAGGCTGAATGCTGCGTTTTTTTACAATCTGTAATATGTAAATCTCTCATGTAATATTTGCAGTTTCCATTGATATTGCACAAATTAGCAAATGTAGCTGATTATAAGTACAAAATACACATGTTTGTTGATATTTGACAGCTTCAGTCCACATGTAGCAGCATTGGTATAAGTTTTGAGTTATAATTTAAAAAAAAAGTTGTACAGTATAAAGGAAAAGAAGATTAAAAGTGTAAAAAAAAAAAAATCCGTATATGTGTTCACCTAAAGCTTTGTAAGTGAGTATTTGTGTCTTCTGTATCACACTGGACAGTTTGTGGTCGCTGCTTATCTGCGTACTGTGTGTGTTTTGGATGAATCTCCACAGTATTTTAAAGGACATGACGGTGGTTTGGCTTCCCCCAGATGTGCCATGTTTATTTTCGGTCCCTTTTCTAACCCCACTGGTTTTAAATTAGAGCCTGTCTGTCTAAAAATCTCCCAACTTGTGGACTAGTTGTTCCCAGTGCTGCTGCATATGTGTGTGTGAGTGTGTGTGTGTGTGTGTGTGGGTTAGGCTTGATTTAGTGCAGATGTACCGTAGATTTCACCCTGCAACTGAACATGCTTTGGTGATTTTTTTGGCCTTTTATTTGCAGCTGGGTGGGCGATTATACGAACATATAATGTTACAAAATCTTTAACTCTGCATGCACGGTCCTGGAAGTAGCTGCAAACAGAAGGTGCACCGACACTGACACTTTTAATTGTCTCTGTGCTCGGTAATAGCTTACAGTTGTTGGCGAGGGACGATATAAGAGGCATAAAAAACACCCGCTGAAAACACGAGTAAGACTCGGATCCATTTTACGAGCACATAAACTCAGCAGGTGGCCTCAGGTTGCTGCTCCACTGAACATGCTGTATTATATAGTTTCATATGTTTTTTATTTCTTAATTATGATGCTCTATGACGGCAGCATACAGGCGCTTTTCTGTTAAACCTTATTAGAAACACATTTTAAAAAATCCACTGAAAACGTATAGCTGCGGTATAAAGCATGAAATAAATTAAATGCTTTTGTATAATCAGTTCCTCATTTTAAGCTTCAGCTTGTGATTAGACTGATTTAACATACAGACACTTACTTTTTGTAAGTTTTTGATTTAGGCTACGTGCATGACATACAGTATCACAATAAGAGTCCATAGTCATGCTAGCAGCTCTGTGAGGTTGTACTTGAGCTAAATGCTAAATTCAACAGTCTAGGTATAATGTTTACCGTGTTCACCACCTTAGTTTCATGCGTTAGCGTGCATAAATCATAAGGTTAACATGTATTAGATGAATAATCACTGGATCGTCAAAGTTATTACAATTCATCCAGAGGGGAACCGAGTTTCATGACAATCTTTCCAATAGTTAAGATATTTCAGCCTAGAGCAAAGTGGTGGTCCACGTTTTAGCTAAACGTAAGAAGTGGGGAGTTGGTTTTGTTGTTGACAAGACAACAAGGGTAAGATTTTGGGGCGAAACACAAGTTTTTTTTACATTTTTCTCATGTATGTCTTGCTACCAAAGGCTAGTCTGCACCAAAACCATGCCTTATGGTAAAACCAAACCTCTCCACATCGAGACTTCTCATTTGGGTTTGGCTGATTTTATCCTCAGCCTCCCATTGTCCAGAGAAAACATTTGCACAACCCCAAAAAAATCCCAGAGAAAGAGATTGATAGCTTTGCTTTTTTTTCAATATTGTATTGTAATAATATCCCAATATTGTATCTGCTGGTTTCTACATTTGTCGATACTGGAGACAAAACAAATTGTTAACAAACATCCTGGGTGCCAGACTCTTAAAGAATGAAAAGAAGTAACATTTAAATAAATAAAAAAAAATGCATGTAATCGAAGATCATCTCCCACCAGCGTTATTTTTAGTTTACTTGATGCAAGCAGGGGCAGGAAAAGCATGCTGCAGAGCAAAAAGCTAAGAAAGTTAGCGTTAGTTTGTTGCCTGCTGATCGAGGTAAGACTCTAAATTTGACATTTTGGCTGTTCTGTAACTGACCTTTGACCTTTTGGTTTTGGGAATGCGGGTAACTTTATTCTTGTCAGTGGCTTTTCAAGCTTTGTTTTGAATTTGCTGAGGTTTGAGGGTGACTCCACGCCTCTCATTTTGAAAAACTGCAAGCTTGACTGCCCTCTGTGTTTCAGCATTAAAAGAAACAATTATGGATTGATCTCAATCCATGTTGGGATTGTTTCTCCAAACTAGTATTTACAAGACAATGAATGATTTGTTTTTTTCTGGTGTGTTTCTGCTGTTTATGAGACAAAACAATAGAAGGGAGCACTTAATGAAGGAGCTACCCAGATGTCGAGGCTGGAAAGTGGTGCAGTTTTTATATATTTTACAATACACCACAAAAACAACCCAATATGCTTGAGAATTCCTTTACTTTACTGACAATTTAATGATGACAAGGGAAATTACTTGGGATAAACAAAAGGTGAGATTGTCCAGAAAAAAATATTACACGTTGGAGTTGAGACACTTTAATTTGCATAGTAAAAACGACATAAAAACAACTAAAACCACTAATCCCTTTTGTTTATTAAGGAATACAAAGAGTTTAAAGTTTCCAGAAAAAGAAGGAGTTGAGAAAACAGACACTAAAGAGTAGTATACTCAAGTGAAATAAATAAAATGAAAGGCAAAATAAATATAAATGTTGCTAAATATTCAATACAATTAAAACAAGATATATTTTGACATTTGACATTAATTTATTCAAAAGCTTCTAATCATCTTCAACATAAACCACTCAAACCTGCCATCAGAGCGCTGATTGGCTGTCGAGTTGCATTGGGCGGAGCGTCACTGAGTGTCATGCAGCTGATTGGCCGGCTGTTCGGAGTGGGCGGGGCCTTACTGTAGCCTCGCTGTCACACTCGGATAACTTGGACCATACGTTCAACAGAGACGGGCGTCGGTTCACTGGAGTTCCGCGTGGGAGGTTTTCTTGGTTATCTCTCCCAAAATTGGTTAGATATTTAAAGTTTTCGGACCTTTTTACTCGTAGCAAGTGACAGTTGCGTTTTCTTACAAAATAAATGGACACGTTTTGAGAGTTTTGGGGCCAATGCCGGTGGAGTAAAGCGAGCGCGTTTTACGGGAAGAGGATTGGGACACATCCCGTTCTGTGCAAACATTTGATATTTTCGGTGCTTTGCTCGTTTGTACCTCGTTTCATGGTCACACCTGTTCACCTGTCGGGCGTTTGGATGTGGCCGAATTTGAGTAGAGGGGTTTTCTCCGCAAATGACGTGGAATAGCACGATGAGCAGTGGCTACAGCAGCCTGGAGGAGGACTCCGAAGAGTACTTTTTCACGGCCAGGACCTCTTTCTTCAGAAAACCCTCGGGAAAAGTCACAGTGAACAAGGTAAACATGATATTCTGTCTGCTTCCTTCTAGCCCGTGGGCTGTTTGTGTTTTGTAGACACGCAGGCCAACTCTAAAAGTCCGGTTTTCTCACTGAAAAGGCGCGTTACTCCGAACTCCCTTCGAAAATCTGTCAAATTAATATTCTCTCGTTTACTAGCAAAAGCACATATGGAAAATAAATTATCTGAAGCCCATTTGCGCTTCTATAGTAGTCATACTTGAATTCGGCATACACCTATTTAGAAAAAAACGTGCCCATTTAAATTGAAATAACACTTTTTTAGAGTTGGTTCACCTGTTGTGGCCTGTCACCTCCACCCTGGAAGGAGCTGAGCCAGCTGACAAGCTTATGATTTTCTGGTGAAGTTTTCTGTGCCGAATTCTGCAGAGGACTCTCATGATTTCTTAAGTGCTATTCTTTTATGTTTTACCTTTTTTTTTAATATTGCCTTTCCTTTCAACGACGAACCATTAAATTGACAGAATTGTATGTGAACATTTGCATAACAACAAGTCTGTGGCTTAATCCTCTGTTGACAGTTTGTCAGGTTTAGCCTACATTGGATTTGACAATAAGTGTCGAGTCCCCCCTCCTGTTGCAGATAGTCCCTATCAGTTATAACAGTCTTAATATGTAACATTTAAAGGGGGTGCATATTAAGGGATGCTAAATATAGTACTGAATAAACAACAAAACCTCTTTAAAATACAGAAGTAGGAGGCTTTGATCAGCAGGCCAGTGGTTGTTACCTCCAGGGACTCACATGAGCCCACCACACCCCCTCCAACCTTGTGACCCATTTTGGCCTCATCCAAGAGTTTAAACAACCCTTAATAAAATTATGCATTCCAACCAAGATTTAAATTTGTTTCGAGAAGTCTTTCCTTGCCTGCAGACTGGGAGAATTGTGTCTAGACGAGGCGTTGGATTGAGTTAAAACCAAAGACATTCAGCTTTAGCGTGTCTGGAACTCAAAAAAAAAAAAAATGAGGTCACTCTTCAGGTCTTTGACTAAATACTGCTGCAGTCTTCAAGTGGCTCTCACTGACACTGATCCACTTGTGCATGCACTCACACACATGCTCACAGTCTCTCAGACAGTCCTGCAAACACAGCTGGTTTGTTCCATGCTTCACAAAATTCAGCATACTGTCACAGAATTAAGCTATTCTTCTTCTCTGCCCACTTAATGTGTGTGTGTGTGTGTGTGTGTGTGTGTGTGTGTGTGTGTGTGTGTGTGTGTGTGTGTGTGAGTGTGAGTGTGAGAGAGAGAGAGAGAGACATGGATTGCTCGCATATGCTGCAGCAATGCATGACCCTTCCCTTTTCCATAACAGGCTCTTAACACAGGTCCTCATTCCTCAGGGCAGTGTGTGTGTCAGTGTGTGTGTGTGTGTGTGTGTGTGTGTGTTTGTGTGGATGCACAATGTGGCTCATACAGTGCTGCAAGAAAGGTTGTGACCTGTGGTGGCTTAAACTGTGGCTCCAGACCTGAAATGGGACCTTGGCTCCTGCATGGTGGTTTCCCCACATGCCAACAGTAATTACAACTGGAGAAGAGCTGGTCCTTTGGGAACAATGTGTGGGACTGCTGGATGAAATTACTCGTTTATTACTGGGGGAAAAAAAGAAGGTTATTGTGAGTCGATGTGTATTTATGTTTACTACTGAGTTGTACTTTTACTACAGTAACACCAGCAGACTAGTGGTCATATGAAGATGTTCAATGTGGAAGAAGATACAACTTTCAAACCAGATGTTAACATGGAAGTAAATCTAAATTATGCACATTGCATTCAATTGTTAGCTAATTGGAAGCAACACAATGCTAATATAAGGGCTCCAAGTAATGATAATTTCCATAAAATTATTATTTTTTTATGATTTATTGATTAATCCTTTTGTCAATGAAGTCAAAATATGATCTATATGCAGATTTATTAGCTAGAATTGGATATTGTACATGACATGTAGGCTAGTTTCATTACTTTGTCTTTCCCTACGGTGTAACACCAGCGCTATGGCAACACGTTGACATTATAGTTACAAAAAGGAAAGACTAGATGTGAGCTCGGTTGGATTTCAATCACGGTGTCTCCCAGGAGAGAGGAGACATCTCTCATTAAGGTACCAGGCTGAAGATTAATAAGCTGGAGTGTAAACAGAGAGACGGAGGACAAATAGAGAGAGACACGCACAAAGCAGACAGACGGGTGATAAACTGATTCTGGATGGTCAACCAGGGAAATGAGATTTAACAGTCTGGCCAGAAGAGGATTTATCTCTATATCACACACACACACACACACACACACACACACACACACACACACACACACACACACACACTCATGCAGTCTTTCAGTGGAGACGGAAGCAGGGTTCATGCCCATTCTCCACACACACACACACACACACACACACACACACACACACACACACACTTGCCCCCTGCTCACCCACTCATCCACCTTTTCAGCATGTGAATGGTGTTTCTGTCGGGGAAATGTCACGCTGACCAGTGGGTCTGTGTGTCTCATGAAAAGAAGGGTAATCCCACCCAACCCCCAGGAGAGAGAGAGAGAGAGAGAGAGAGACACACACACACACACACACACACACACACTGGACAGCTACAGCAGCTCATCTTCAATTCAAATCATCCTGGCAGACTGAAGGCTTTATGTGGTTTTAGTCATCATCTTTTAGACATGGTGTCTGGAGCTCATGGTCATGTTGCTTCCACTAAACACTAAATTAGTCTTTTAAAAAAAAAAAAAAAAAAAATTAGCAACAGTAATGCAATTTATTGACCGAGCACTTGTTTTGAAAACGGCTTTAGTGCTTGACATTATCACAGAAATGGCCGAACACCCCTCCGTTCATGCACCGTCTTGCTCAGGGCGTCCTGCAGCTTGCACAGAGGTAGAGGATACTCACCTGGAAGGTCGCCAGGGTTATTTTAGGCCTAATGCACAGAGAGACATACGCAATGTTGCACCTATGGCCAATTTAGAGTTTCCAAGTTATGTGGATTGAAAATATGGAAATAAAACATGGGACTCCAATAAAGTAAACAAACGCAAAAATGATTGCTGCAAGATTAGTTTTATTTTTTTACCCCAAAACACATGAATCTAATTGACCCCGCTAAACAGGACTCTAATGGGCTGTTGCGTAAAGTCTGCATGACTTGGGTTTTACAGTCGCAGCGTCTACATTCCACGTTGGTGTGTGTTGCCCATTTGCAGCTGTGGTTTTCTGTTGCTCACACAGCAGCCTGGTGCAGAATATTTTAATGTAGTTTGCTGTGACAGTGCTCGTGTTGTGCCTCTAATGGATGGACGTCAGCGGTTGTATGTCCTCACTTACGAGTGTCAGCTGACCATGAATAAGTTAATACGTAGTATCGTAGTGTATCTAGAGTTGACCGTAACAGGAACTGGTTACACATTCTTAGAAAGCACGGACGCATTGAGAAGCAATTCTACTTACTGATTCCTGAAAGAGAAGCTTGAGAAGTCTCTGTCTAATTCGCTGTTTAATGCATGCATTAATATATATGCATAGTAAATTATGTCAGATCGGAGTGCTCAAAAGTTTAATCGCTGTGCAAAAATATTTTGATTCAGGGAGGAAGTTTGTTTGTCAAGAATTTCCTTCCGCCTGGTTCTAAGAATCCAACTTTCATTTTTGGTTCAGAAAATTGTCCAAATTTAAGACGGTATATATTCAACAGCATGGACACGTAGAGAGTATTTTTATTTTACCTTTTCACCAAAAGGAAACCCAAAGCACCTCCTCATGTGACAAATTACTGTTTTGGCTTCTTAAATTACTAAGAAAAAACTAAGGTGTGTTTTTTTTTTTTTTTTTATGTTCCACATGCAGCATTTTTGTCTTTGCATCAAATGCCTCCTCATAATCCTAGTCTTGTTTACAAAGTTTATGATTTAAAACATAATTTTGCTGATTTATACAGTATTTTTTTGCATGCAATTTTTGTCAGACAACATTTAACATTTGAGAGGTTTCTTTTGAAATGAAATAAAGATATTATTTTATAGAAACGATGTTCATATTCTTCCAAGTCTTATATGCACGGTCGATGTTTTTTTTAAAATTCACCATTTAATAAAGATCAAATGAAAGCATGCAGTTTTGAAGAGCTATATCATGAAGCATTAACCCTCACTCTCTAAGAGCGTGCCATTACATTGTGCATAAATGCTGAATTTGAAATCAGCTTATGATTTCAGCTGCAGTATTACACGACGGCATTAATCTTGACCCACCAAAGGAATTTCTACGAAACACTGTCCCGTTCCAGTGACTGGTTTCTAAAGGACACCAGTGTTCCCAGTAGAAGAGGTGAAGCTGTGGCTGTTTGCCAGCTGACGTCACGGTGTGCAGTAATCATGGGAGGTTGTTTGTTGTTCCTGATCAGAGATGATTGACTTCTGCTGCCCTTGTTTTTCTTTTACCTGACCACACCCTGCAGCCCTCTCGAGGTGCGTTTCACCATTATGTCATTTCTGTTTGTTTTTATACATATTGACTCTATCAAGAAGCACAATTCAGTCTTTGTGCTTTGTGGGATTGTTTTTATAATCCCTGCACACATTAAAGTGAGGTCACTCTCTCACTGTTGAGTTAAGATTTTAACGTCCTTATCTGTCGCTGTGGGAAAAGTACCTCGTGTATTTTTTTTAATTTTTTTTATCTCTAAGTCTAACTGATAGACAGAGATAGAAGTCCAGATCTTATCGCTGCCGCTCTTTTTCTCTCACCAACCAGCTCGTTGTTTGAGCAAACTTCTGCAGACTTCTGTCCTCCTCCATTCGACCCTTTCTTGTTTGTGTTTTCATCTCTGGTTGCACAATAGTTTCAGCTTTTTAACTCTTATAAAGACACACAGTGTCTACCTTTGCAAACTGTTTGCATTTGCATTAATACCAAAACAAAGAGATTTTGTATTAATTCCATAATTTGGAAAAGAAAATCTGTAAATATTACAGAATAAATGTTGTGAACCACATCCCCATTGCATGTATTTATGTCAGTTGCTCAAATAATTTGGTAGGTTTAACTGAGTTATTGTTTATTGAAGCTGCTTATCCTTAAATATAATACATTTTATGCAAGAAATGTGTTTTACGTTGGCTTTGGTCGGGATGAAAGAGCCTCTAAAGACATTAAAGGCCCTTTTTTAATGAGTGAAGTTCAAAGACCTTTCATAGACAATTAGTGTATAATCGATAAATTATAAAATAAATATATAACCAAGTATTCCCGCAGTAGAGGAACATTATTATTTGTTTTTATTAAAACACCAGCTTCTTCTTTAATCAGGTGTCTTTCTCCTCCACATGGACAGCTCACATTCTCCCTCTCTAGATTTCCTTCCTCTGTCTGTTCCTCCTCACGCCTCTTTCTCGCCTCCTCACCCCTCGTTCTCGCCTCCTTCTCCCCTCCCTTCATCCTGGTTCTCTCCCCCCATTGTTATGTCACTTCCTGGCTGTTCTCAGCTCTCCATCCTGTTCTCTCAACACCAACGAGGCCGCCCATGTCTTGTTGTTTAGTAGCTGTAGCCGTCCTGATTCTGAGCAGCACACTTTGCTGATTTTGAGGCATTGATTCAATCTGTGACTTGTTTTTATTTTTGGTCCACCGTCTTCTAGATTACTGTGGATTAAACTTGGCTTCAATTCGTAACGTGCAAAATGGGATAATACAGAAAGTTGCTCTTGTGTTTGTACCCAAACTCTTCATGACTGTAATTATTGTTTTAAGCTACTAACCCTTGACCTCTTGTTTCATGATCAATTTATTGAGTAGAAAACCAACCCAAACATAAAATCTACTTTTTGAATCACCTCCTGGGGTAAAAGTACCCTTGTGGGAATCAACATACAATTGTTGGGCTGCAACTAACGATTCATTTAATTATCTCTGTCAATCATTTGCTCCATAAAATGTCATAAAATGGTTATCCCAGTTTGCCAGAGTTCAAGCTGTCGCCTTCAAATGTTTCATGTTTTATTCGACCAGCAGTCCAAAACCCAAAGAGTTTAAAGGTTAAAATGATAGAAGACTAAGGAAACTGAAATATTTTCAAGTTTGGGACTTTAGAAGCTGAAAACTTTGGCATTTTTGCTTAAAGATTTACTCAAATTTATAATTAATACATGTTGCCAATTAGGGGTGGGCGATATGGCCAAAATCTTCTGTCACGGTACATGTAATGAATAAAGTTAGGGTATATACCACAATACAGTAACTGTTCTGTAAATTCAATTAAAAATGGTTAAGAATAACCAAACCGCACTTTATCACATTTGATTAGTGTCTTCTTTTATTTTGAACTTCCGTACAAACAAAAATTTAAACGGTAAAAAAACAAAAAACTGAAAATGGTATAATTGAAATTCTTTTAAAAATGGAAGCTTTTAAGGTTCTTGAGAGAAATAATTTCAAGTGTTGCAGGTTTTAAGGTAAATAAATTTAATCATGTAACCAGAGTTCCACGGTATTGCGCAACATATATTCCATCATATCGGCCAAACCTATTGACGATAAATATGCTGTTGTTACTCTAATGGATTGAAGGATCTCGTGACATTATACATGAAGCCTTATATACGTATTTGTATGTGTAAATCTTTTTCTTCTTCTGCTTCTGTTAATCACTTCTGTATTTATAACCTGACTCCTGACACAGTTTCTACTCATCGCTCTAGATGTTCAAGTTATAATTCATTCAAACATTTGGCAGCGGATTTATCTTGGCGGCGACGCTGCATGCATCTATAAGCCCGCGAGATAATGTTGTTGTCCTTGGCCGACCTTGGAACCTTGCTCAAGACTATTAGGCCACGTCCACTGATGCGGATTAAACTCCCGACCCAATGAAAGTCTTTTAAAAGCTGTGAATTAAGTCTCAAACGTATCCTTACTTTCTTTAAACAATCCTTAATGTCGACGGGGGGGGGGGGGGGGGATGCATTCCATCCGCTTATGGGAAACAATGAGGATTTCGCAAGAGTTGCTCTTCAGTCTGTGATTATAGCTTCCTGCTTTTGCCGCTGTAAAAGGCCACGGGTTGGGTGTTTGGTAGATTAAGCGTCACGTGAGGACACGGCGTGCGTCTCTGCGTGTCTTCATGTGAACTGCAGTTGTGTTTTTTAAAAGTTCTCTCAGTCGACCTTTACAGTGTTTGGCTTCACAACACTGCCATGCCAACCATAAACACGGGAGTTAGCGGCGTCCGTGAGGGGGCCTTGCTGATTTTGAAACTGAACATTAACTTGTATAATATTTAGGGTTTTTTTTTTTTGGGTGCAAAATCCGGCAGTGTTGCATGGCAGCATTTTGCTCAGCAACAGTGGTGTCAGTTTTGTAATGGAGCTGTGGGTGAACTTTACCTCAACCCGCTGAGAAGAACATCACTAGTCTGACTTTCATTTTCATTTTATTGTGTCCCTCGATGCTCTGAAAGCTGCTTCAGAAGGTTTTTTTTTTTTTTTTTACACTGGTATGAGTTTCATTTAATTGCAGTTTGCTTCAGTGGTGTTCAAGTTGCAGCTTGAGAATATGAGGTGAAGCCTGAATATTGATACATTTTCTACAACTTTCTGATGGATTGTGAGTTTATGGATTTTAACTACTGTTTGAGACAAGTGATTTCTAACTAACTAACTAACTAAACTAAAGCTAAATAAAAGGCAAGGTGTGTCCTAACTTTAACACCATGCAAGTGGATGGAAATGTTGGTCAGTCCACTACTTTGATCTACCTGAAATATATCAACAACTATTGGATGGTTTTCCACAATATTTTGTTGGTATTCATGTTCCCCAGAGGATTAATCCTATTTTGGAGAGCCCCTTTTACTCTAGCGCCACCATGAGGCAGACATTTTTTGGTATTATTATAACAACTATTGTATTGAAATTTGATTTAGATATTTGTGTCTCCCTGAGGATGATTAACTTTTCATTTAGTGACATCATCAAGTTTTAATTTGTCTAAATTCTTTGGTGTTTGACCCCAATACCTGCAAAACTAATGACATTCCCATCAGCCTCAGCGGTACGTTTTACAGATACTTTTTCTTTTTAGGGATAACCATGAATTGTCCTTTTTAGTCTTGTTTCTGCTATAACAAATTTAGTCTCCTTATTTAAGCATTTCTGTATTTGTGGGTGTTTTTATTCTATTATTCCAGTTACTCAGCCGCAGTGACGTCAGAAAACCTTTCGTTGTTTGACTTTCACTATCAATGGTGTAACTGCTGTCTCAGAACTGACAGATATTAAATATACAAGGGCCGTCTGCCTCTGTAGAGCCTCAAATTTAATCCATCCCCAACTCAAAAGTATAGAATCAACGTCAAATATCAACCAAAAGTTCATTACTTTGCACACGTGTCAGTCAGTATTCCCTGTGTGTGCGTGTTGAGAGACCTGTTACAGTTTGTAGTTCTAGAAGTCCAGTCTCTGTTTCATGTCTGCAGGTTACATAAAGGTTTTTATGAGACTCTTTTTTTGGGCCTTTCCTTTCTCTTTCCTGCTCTCTGCTTCTCCAAAGGAAACATACGTGGAATTGTTTTCGACTGGGCGGCTCTCGCTATCTCTTCAAACAGAACCAGAGTGCTTTTATGCCTGGAAACACACACACACACACACACACACACACACACACACACACACACACACACACACACACACACACACACTCACACACACTCCCCCCTCCAGAGCAATGGGCTCTTGTATAATAAGATAAATCTG
Source organism: Ophiodon elongatus (assembly GCA_016806645.1). Taxonomy (NCBI): domain Eukaryota; kingdom Metazoa; phylum Chordata; class Actinopteri; order Perciformes; family Hexagrammidae; genus Ophiodon; species Ophiodon elongatus. The sequence goes on along the minus strand of JACSYO010000921.1, from coordinate 986,945 downwards.
CCTTTGAGAGGCACCTGCGTCATGGAGAGTATGAGGAGTTTGTCCGGACCGTGTGTGTGTGGGGGAAAGAAATCTGGAAAGACTTTATCTCTCTATGGATTTAATATACAGTATATTGGCCTATAATTACTTTGAAATAAAAATATCTCAGGCTCTCTGTCTTCTATTTCTGATATGATGCATTTTATGTGATTTTTCTTTTTTTTATGTAGAATTTATAATTATTTAATCCCTTTTTTAAATCTTGGTTTTTTTCCTTCTCTGGTTTCAATTAAGTACATTTTTTTGACTTTTTTTTTAGTTTACAGTTTTGTCCTTTTCTTAAGCACAAATGCCAAACATTCACCTCTTCCAGCTTCTCAAATGTGAAGATCAACTGGTTTTTATGTCATTTTAAATTAAATATCTTTGGATTTTGAAAAATAACTCTTGTATTTTTCACTTTTTTTCTGAAATTTTATAGCTGGGCTCAATAATATGAATTTCTGTTGAATGCCAATAAATCTTAAATGCATCGTTTGTTCCAGAGCTGATGATGAAAGTAGCTATGTAGTGATCTTTGTGGAGGGTTGCACATGCACAGTACCGATCATGCGCTCACGAGAAAATGGCGGCGGGTTAACGACAACGTTTATTAGCCAAAGAGAAACCCAAAACAGGAGTTTAGTTACATGGCGTTATAGGATGTTGGCAGAGCTCCAGATTAATTAACATAAATAAAGATTAAACATGACAATTAGCAAGTTTTTTGAGAATCGTTGGTCGGTCAAGTGGGAAAAAAAGCCATTAACGCTGAATTCTAGACTAAACGATGCAGTCGGAGAGGTTAATCGACGGAGAAATGAACTATTAGTTCACAGAACTACTATAATTGTCTATATTTATCCGGCCCTGCTGGCCTCGTGTGTCTGCTCGCAGCTTGTGGACAGTGGTGATGAATCAGCAACCGGCTGCCTCGAACAGACGCTCTACTGTACGACTCTCGGCCAAACTATCTGAACAGGTGGTCAAGTGGTTTCTACGGCCTCTCCCCCCTTTCCCCTCTTTTCCCTCCCCCCCCTTCCTCCCCTCCTCCCTCCACATCTCTGTGGAGAAACTGACCACCTGTATCATCATATTACGAGGTCAAAAGACACCAGATGGGAAGTGTAACCTACCTCGTCTGGTGCATAATAAACTGTATTTTTAGTTCTTTCCATTCATCATGCCAGATGTGTCTTCTTTTTTTTCCTCCTTTTAATCAAATATATTTGCTTGGAAATACCAGGACTTTGCATTTTCAAAGCCTTCAAATTCAGAAATATTCTGGTACTGCTAATTACGTTGTATTAAGAAAAATCAAGGATTTGTATCGAGGTACTTCCCGGCATCTAAAACCTGATACCAAGGATGTGAAACAACATACGGTGTGCTTTCTAAATAATTTTCACTCTTCATCTATCACCCTGCTCCTAAAGTTTAGAAGTTTAAGTTGGTTTTGCTGGTGAAAATGTGTAATTATTTAATTCTGCTTGCATTAAAAGTGAGCGGGGCCTCTGGTGCCCCGCCTCCTCTGTGTTTATATGATCAGTAATGAGGCATGTTGGTCTCTGCTGTTGCCACCGTGCTCTGTAAACCATCCCGTCGCATACCAGTCTTCACTGAGAGGCTCATCTGGGAGCAGTTTAGACCGGCTGTGATCTCCGGTCGGACCATTATCACCCGACCGCAGCTCACTTTGAGGCGGCGTGGTGTTTGATGTGCAGACGAGAAAGTGAGAGTCTAATGGTGATAAAGGGGAAAAGGCAGGTTGACTGAACGTGTGCGTTGGTGCGTTTGAAGATCACCTCCTCTGAAGATTTTCGGTGTGAACCTTAGTGTTGTGGTTAGTGTGGGCCTGAGGTTGCTGTTTTTGGAGATGCTGAAAGGTTAACGTGTGAGCGATGTTTCCTTCTTAATTCAAAATGGTGTTAATTAGAGAGTGGGACGGATTATGGATGTGAAATGTTAATCAAATGCATATTTCCATGCCGGCGTGCTATGCATCGGTATGTTAACATCCAAAAACTTTATCATGCATGTTTACAATGCTAATGTTGGCATTCAGCAAGTGCAGATTAGCTAGAAACCTCACCGTTTTTATTTAGATAACAACATGAGCTTTTCTCTCGCTGCACAAAAAACACCAAACAACTTCATTTTAGATATATATATATATATATATATATATATATATTTATTTATTTATTTATTTATATATATTTATATATATTTATATATATTTATTAAACACAATGTTTTCTAACCCTTATTTATACATCTGACACATTTCTGGTGTGAAATTATCTTCTTAAGCTATTTTTCTTGACTATATTCTTAAATCTAACATCCCTATTGGTATTTTTCTGTGATAAATCCAGTCAAGAACAAAATAAATACAGCTGCTTGCTTTTTATCATCCTGTATTTCATGCAAGGTGTTTTTAGAGTATTCACACCTGAAGGTGCGTTCACACCAAACGCGGCGTGAGTTGAAATTTTTCAACTCGGGGGGGAAAAATTCGCGTGCCGCTGAGTTGCGAACGCCAATCAGCATTGAGAAGCTCCGCCCCTCTTCACCACCGTCCTGCCGCTGCTAATCAGAAACTATGGAGGAGAAGTCGATTAGTCTGGAAGAGGAAGTCCTCCAGACGCAGCTCCTGGAGAAGCTGTGTGCGACTACGGATGATGTTATGAACCCAGACATGAGGGCGTCTGATGTTCCCACGTTTTGTGGGACTTCCACAACACGTACAAAGCAGAACTAGTGGTTATTTCTTCCACGGTGGATGGCAGAAAGGAACTATTTCCACTGAGATAAGCCACGCCCCCTCTCCGGCGGGAGTGCGAAAAAGCGAAAAAAAAAACCACAAATATACGTTGCGAATATTCACAACGCTTTTGGTGTGAACACACCACGCGAATTTGGTGTGAATGCACCTTGAAAAGGAAGAAATTACTCTGAAATGACATAATGTGGTATCCAAGTACGACAAGTGGTTGCTGTGACACAGACACAAGGAGCATGTCAAAGGCAGGCGTGTCTGTATGGGGGTTGATAATGGACACCATACCTGTGAGCTGTGTGATGATGATGACTATAATGGCGCTCTAGTCACCTCTCAGTGGAAAATCCCTTTTTAATAAGAGCCTGAACACACACACACACACACACACACACACACACACACATACAAACACACATATTCCCACATCAACCCAGTCGAAACACAGACTGAGTGACACCAAACCACCGTGAGCCAAATCCTGAAGTTTAAAATCACCACAAACATAAACAATAATGACCAGCCAGCATCAAGGTTTCTACCTGGAAATGTGAGTGAGTTCAGCATTTATTGGGATCGTTGCTTCATTTTAAGTGTCACATGGAACAACTAATGACACACGGGAGCACGGTTCATACGGCACGCAGGTCTGTCAGTCTACACGCCATCATTACGCGTAAAGCCTGACATTATTCATGTTATGGTGGGATGAGTTGGGCGTGTGGAATTCCACTTACTGCAATGAGGGCAGGCCCCGAGCGGAGACGTTCTTAGTCGACTGTTTTAATCGAGAGGTCTGTAAAACTGAGTTTCTCCACAAAGAATCCCACAAAAGTACCTTTTTTTTTTTTTTCTTTTTTTTTTACACCAGAGATGTGCTCATAAGTTTATTGGAAATAGATCATTCAGCATTAATGACTAATCGACTAAGAGAAAAACTACTGAACATTAACGGCTCTAAAGAGACACCACTAGTTTGGCAAAAAATAAATAAAAACATAAATAAATAAAACACACAAGTATTTCGCAATGAAAAGATCGTGAAATACTTCGCTAGGTTTAGGAAAAGATCGTGAAATACTTCAGGTTTAGGAAAAGATCGTGAAATACTTTAGGTTTAGGAAAAGATCGTGAAATACTTTGCTATGTTTAGGAAGAGATCGTGAAATACTTTGCTATGTTTAGGAAAAGATCGTGAAATACTTTGCTATGTTTAGGAATAGATCGTGAAATACTTCGTTGGGTTTAGGAAGAGATCGTGAAATACTTCGCTATGTTTAGGAAAAGATCGTGAAATACTTCGTTAGGTTTAGGAATAGATCGTGAAATACTTTGCTATGTTTAGGAAAAGATCGTGAAATACTTCGTTAGGTTTAGGAAGAGATCGTGAAATACTTCGCTATGTTTAGGAAAAGATCGTGAAATACTTCGTTAGGTTTAGGAAAGATCGTGAAATACTTTGTTAGGTTTAGGAAAAGATCGTGAAATACTTTAGTTTAGGAAAGATCGTGAAATACTTCGTTGGGTTTAGGAAGAGATCGTGAAATACTTCGCTATGTTTAGGAAAATATCGTGAAATACTTCGCTAGGTTTAGGAAAAGATCGTGAAATACTTCGTTAGGTTTAGGAAAAGATCGTGAAATACTTCGTTAGGAAAGATCGTGAAATACTTCGTTAGGTTTAGGAAAAGATCGTGAAATACTTCGTTAGGTTTAGGAAAAGATCGTGAAATACTTCGTTAGGTTTATGAAAAGATCGTGAAATACTTCGTTAGGTTTAGGAAAAGATCGTGAAATACTTCGTTAGGTTCAGGAATAGATCGTGAAATACTTGGTTAGGTTCAGGAATAGATCGTGAAATACTTCGTTAGGTTTAGGAAAAGATCGTGAAATACTTCGTTAGGTTCAGGAATAGATTGTTGCGTTTGAGAAACCTCCAGCGGCTCTCTTTGATTCTCATGCAGCAGGAGACTGAGGGTCATTTGGTAATAACGTTGTCGGATATGACTGATGGTGACTGGCTCCTCGTTCTGTTGCTTCACATCTGACTCATGGAGGCCTCTCAGTCATCGTCCTTCTTTACTGGTGTTTCCTTTGTTTGCTTTTTGACTAAATATGTTTTTATATTATACTTAGGCTTTTAAAAGTTGATCCATGTCATTAAATAACTTTTAAAGAGGATGTTATTTTAGACATGTAAGGTGATGATGTAAGACTTTGGAATTCTTTTTTTAGGGATTGCCTGTAGTGTCGCAATTTCATGACGTAACATTAATTTAATAATAAACAATAGACCTGCAACAAAAAGTCACTTTATCAACTTTTGATCATTCGCTAATCACTGAAGTTATTTTCTAAACTAACATGCCAAACATTCGTATATGATGGTGAACTCCACATAATCAGCAGATTAATCAATAATAAAAACAGTAATTTGTTGCAGCGCTAATCAACAACACTCTTTTTGAGCCATTTATCTTGCAAAATGTCCAAAAACATCATTGGGTTTTTACTGTTGCTCAGACACAACAAGCTATTTTGAAGACATTTGACACTCGTTTTCCACAATGATGAAACGTTAATTAGAATATCAGGTTAATAGCTAATAAAAAAACAATCTTTAGTTGAAGCCTGTACTCTATGTTCAGCTTTCTGAACAGGAAGTGTGGCTCATTGTTGGCTCACATACACACCTCTGTTCTTGCTTCAAGGTCAGAGACGTGAAGTTTCATAATCTCAACCCCCACATGCTTACTCACCACACACGCACACGCACACGCACACGCACACACCACCTCTCTGGGCCTGTTGCTCAATTCTTCTTGTGCTAACAAATGTGTGCAAATAGTAATGTTTTTCCATAATTTGACTGTATTTTGCAATCTTTTAACCTCAGGAACGACCGATAATCTCGTGTGTGTGTGTGTGTGTGTGTGTGTGTGTGTGTGTGTTTCCCCCCCCCTGCTTTTAATGAAAGCCATTTCTCAGTGTAATGAGAACATTTCAGACAGCGGCTCCGATGTGTGCTTACCATCAATGTGGTCGGACATGTTTATGTTATATTTATCTCCGAAGCAGCCGAGTTTAAAAAGAGGCAGCTCGAGACACTTATTAAACACTTTGTTAGAATATAATTACTACTCAAGATAGAAAATGGATTTAGTTGTGGGAAAGGAGTTTTCTTTATTTCTTCGTCCTTTATATATTTTTTTCTTCTTCTCACATCCTCATTCTTTACTTGTAATCTGAATTTTTCCTTATTGTTTTATTCTCTTCCTTCCCCTTTCTTCGAACCATGCTTCTCCTCCTCCTTCCTCCATTTTTTTTGGTGTCTTCTTCTTCCGCCTCGTCCACGTCTTTCTCCTTTCTTACCTCCTCTTTGTTGCTGTTGGTAAAGGTCTTGATGGAGGACCACCCAGCCCTCCACGCAACCTCCTTGTGGTCTCCTCACAGGGAGTTGAACCATAACTCCGTGTCCGACACTACACCGTCCATGTTTCCATGTTGTACTTTACTGAATCACCATGGAAACGCGCAGACGGTACTGCGCGGTGATGTCAGCGGCCCACTTTGGTTCACATCATTGTGTCGAGCCCGGCTTTTCGTCTCTGCGGTCCGGCTGGTTTAGTCTACAGGTTTCACTTCTGTTTGCAAAGACAAGAACATCATTTTCCTCTTTTTCTTCTCTTCTGAGGAAAGTACTGTACTTAAATACAATTTTGAGGTACCTGTACTTTATTTCTATTTTCTGCTACTTTTATGCTTCTAATCTACAATTCAGAATATCATACTTTAAACTCCACTATATTTATTCATTGAAAAGCTTTAGTTTCTTTGCAGATTCAGACAGATTGATGTAATCATGATAGAAAAAAGATGAGATTTTATTGATGCCTTGGTTAAATTCACAAGCTACATGGCAGTATATAAATATATAGTAAAAAATAAGCCCAACCTTTAACAGCTGCAACATTAAAGAAGTAATGTACATATTAATGGATCACAAGTTAAAGACTAAACCAATAATATAATATATATCATTCTGAAATGGCTCATTCTGCAAAAAAATACAACTTTTTTTACTTTATTTATAAAATGCCTTGAATTGTAATCAAATGTTCATATCTGCACATTTCAATTATAAAAAATATTAGTATTGATCGGCAGTTTTGTTCTGTTACACATTGCTTAGTTGATCATTGCTATTAACTGACAGCTTGAACTCTGAATTGATTCTCATAAGCAAGATATGTTCATCAAATATTATATTTTAATTTTCAAACGCATTGAAAACCTGGAAGTCCTGGACGTCCCCCAGCTGTAAATGAAAAGTTAAGCGATAGAAAAGAGACGGCAGTGCTTACTGAATAGTCTATTTAGTAGTTGGCGCTGCATAACTCGGATGGAGAGATCTATAAAAGGCTTTAGCTGCTGCATGAGCGTCCATTAACTCGGGAATGTCCACTTAAGAAGAGGAGTTTGTCTCCGTCCATTAGCGGAGGGTCGTCCACTACGGAGGAAAGGTGTGAGCACTTCCACTTGTGCAGTGCATCTATGTGGCGTTGTACGTGCACGCGGGTGTTCCCATTAGTGCAGGAACTCTGGGAGGAAAGGTGTGGTCGATCCTGACTTCCCCCGGTGGACTCAACAGGAAGTAACATGGAGAGGGAGGGAGGGGGGAGGGGCTTAGGGGGTAGAAAAATGGACATAAGCTGAATTTAGAGGAGACCAAAATTTAGGTAAAGGGCGGGAAACATCAATAAAGTTGATCCTATGTGAATTAAAAATGACGCCAGAGATTTTTAGAGAAGTTGTTTATGTTTGAGGAGAAGTTTACAGGCAACTGTATACAACTTAACCGGAAATATAGTTTCTAATAATAAATTGATGATTGATATAGATCTGAAAGGATAAGTCAGTTATCGGCAACTATTTACCAGCTTCTCCAAAGTGAGTTGTTGCTGAAACAATTTGGGCTGTTGATCAGACAAACTAAGACATTTAATGATGTCACCTTTTGGCTTTGTTTTTATATTTCAATATCTTCTGATATTTTATTGACCAAACTGGGAGAATAATCGATTATAGAAAGTAACTGTTTGAGAGAAAGAAATAAACTCAACAGTTTTGCACAGTAATCTGTATAATTGGTACCAAATTAGAACAGAACTTTTAAGGAAAGTGTCAGGAAATAACTGCCTGCGTTACTAAAGATTTTGTCAAAGACTGGCAGAGGACCAGTATAATATAACCAGTATAAACTCCCTTGTTAATGTTTTGCTAAATGAAATGACCTTTTACTTTGGTCATTTCAAACATTCATGGTCTAGAGGAACTTTAGTAAACACAGAGATGGAAATAAAACATCCTTCTTGTCCTTTTTTTAAAATGCAGGTTAGATTCAGCTAGCACAGAAAGAACACTGTTTAGTCTACCCATAACACAGTCCACTGCTTTAGGGTCTATTTAGCTGAGCTCAGCTTGTTTTGTCTGTGCACACACACACACACACACACACACACACACACACACACACACACACACACACACACACACACACACACACACACACACACACACCTACATGGTGATGTCATCTATTTACAGATAGTGGATGCAGATGAGTGTGACCGTGTTTAACAAAGGTAGGAATGCTGCAGGTGTATGTGACTAAAAGTTTGAAGAAAGAAAATGCCATTTCTTTCTCACACACTCATGCAGACTAAACTTTTACATACCAGGTTTATTTTTGAAAACACAGTCGGGGAACATGGAGGCTCTGACAAAGAGATAAAGATAAAACTTTATCTCTTTATCTGTTCTCTTCTTTTTCTGTCTGGTCCCTTGTTTCATTGTCCCTTTTCTCTTCTGCTTTTTTTCCAGTGTTTCCTGGTGGCTCGGGTACCAAAGAAGAGTTACTTCTGCTTTTTAATGCTTTAGGCAACAAGTGCAGCATGGAGACATGGAATCTAACTATTCCTTAAATATTGAATCAAATGAATGGCTACATTTTAAATGTGGTTATAGTTGTAGTGGTTCTGTCTTTATATGTCCTGATTCTGAATAACCTCTAGTGTTCTGTGATTCGACCTTATGCAGATGATGTTGCTCTCTGACGTGCAGAATTTAGTTCTCTAAAAGGTGATTTTAAAAAGTTAAAAGCAGGCAGAATCTTTTAAATAAATATACATTGTTTACTCAGAACAGCAGCGTAAGATACAGACCTCAGTGTCGGTGTTAGTCAACTTAAAGATTGATGGATATAAGTGAGATAATTATGTTTCTGGTGCAAATCTGCTTCTTTATTCTTCGTTATTGAAACCCAGCTACTGGCTTTGTACTTTCCTCCCGTCCTCCTTCTTGCCCTGCGTCCAGTGTTGATCTTTCAGCTTCAGTGGTAGGATTCGCTGTGCTCTTAAATAGGAGCATGACCTCATTGTGTTGTAGCTCCGCTGTGCTCTGCTTCTCTTGTTTGTTTGGATTTGGTCGCCGTCACCCTCCCAGTTCCTCTTAACCCTCTCCATTCTGAGCTGGACACACTGGTATTCACACCCAGAGTGAGAGCTAGAATTATGTAATGATCCCTATGTCAGTAGTGGAATTCAGTATTCATAGTTAATATTTTGCTCAGTTTAAGAGTAGCAGTGTTTCCAGCCATAAAGCCTGTCATTATCAATCATGGATTTCAGTGTTCAGTTTTAGTGTCACTGTCATTTTAGCGCCCTCTATCCACCAGGAGTAGATTTGACAACTAAAATAATAATGATGGATGGATGGATGGATGGATGCTTTATTAATCCTGCAAGGGGAACTTTTTTCACTACAGCAGCAGCATTTGTACATACAGGTAAGAACAATATATACAAAAAATAGAATAAGAAAAATGCACTATATATATATATATATATATATATATATTCATAACAAATAGAATAATAATATTAAATTAACTAACAAAATGAAACCGTAGTGCAAAGATGTAGCCAACAAGCAAACAACAGTGCTATAGTTGAGTGGTTGATTTGGCCAGAGAGGATTTATTGTAAAGATAGATAGACGATGAAGCTAATGCGTTAGGAAGTTACTGTAGTTGGCTGAGGCGCTTGCATACATAATACTGCGTAGCTTTCTTATTTATCCTCAAGTGGCATACTGTCAAAATTAAATAAATATTTAGACACTATTCTTGCTGCACAGTTTTAACATTTTCCTGCTGATGCTTCACGTCTTGTTGCTCGTATCCTCGTTTTTTTTTCTGGTTTGGCAGCTTATAAAAACACAGTTCTGCGTTCTTTATCTTCTTGGTAGTGCGTCTCACCACACGGCAGCTTTTTGAGCATTTTTCTGTTGTTTGCTAGCAGACGAAAGAGACAAATAAGGCAATTTTCCAGCAATACAAAGTCAACAGAGACTGGGATGGGCGGTATTTGCACTTTTGTAGTAAAATCGACTGTAAAAACTAACTCTGCAAACCATAATTTAGTAGAATTTCCCTGAAGGGGGAAACTCCCATTAAATACATAAATGGGTGAATAAGTGGTTTAACTAGTCAAGAAGTGATAATGTAGATTTGAAGTCACTTAATCTGTTGGCCTTTAGATCCAGCACAGTCACGAGAGGAAGGATCCTCAAGGGAGTGCCATTCATCATCTTTTATATTTGACTTCTTGTATTGTACTTCTTTCTCTTCCTCCATGTCTCTCTCTCTCTTTCTGTGGAAGGTTAGATGACAGATAATCTCCTTACCTGTCACTTCCTGTAAATAATAAGCTTTGACTCATCTGACCTGGCAGGTGCTTAAAGAGACGACTGAATGGGGGGTTAAAGGTCAAACTAAACGTCACGATACACAGTTGAACTGAAGGTTTTTTTGTTTTTTTTAGAGATAAAGGAATCTGATATCCTCAGATTCATGGTGTCGTGATGTTTGTGTTATTGTTGAGGTCCGCCGTCCCCGTGTGTCCTCCCTTTTTTAATCCTGATGAGTCAGTGTCTGTGTCTCTCAGGTTGATTGACACATGCAGACAGACGGGGATTGAATTTTTAATGAATCACATCTTGGGATGATTTTACTATTTGTTTTGTTAATAGTTCTAACATGTTGCGAAACATGTCCGTCACAATTTCCTAGAGCCCAAGATGAAGTCTTTTTAAAATAGCTTATTTTGCCCAAAACCTGAAGATATTCAATTTACCATTTATTTTTTTTACTGAGAAAAGAAGCAAATGGCTTTTTGAGAGGCCAGAACCTGCAAACGTTTGGCATTTTTCTTTAAAAAAATGACACTAAAACTGCCCCAACTTCTCAATACCAAGATATTAACAGATGCTGAATGCAACCTAATGATCTGAATATCAATCGTCCAATAGACTATGATAGAAAACAGGAAAAGAAAGAAGGGATTTTTCTTGTAATCTACGATAAACATCCAGTTTCGACGTTGCGTATTAAGCATATCTGTAGTGTTCACCTGCTGTAGAGGGATCATCAAATTCTCTTTCAATCTTATCTAAACGTGTGATGACGGACTTGTTTAATGTTGTGAGTATATGCAAGTCCCTTCTGTGTGTGTGTGTGTGTGTGTGTGTGTGTGTGTGTGTGTGTGTGTGTGTGTGTGTGTGTGTGTGTGTGTGTGTGTGTGTGTGCACACATGTTGCATTGGCACCTTGTCTTTCTCTTGAGCAGTGTGTTTTCCATATAAGGGTGCATGTGCCTTCAAAGCCTCCCTGGATCGTGCACTATGTCTGTTTGTGTGTGTGTGTGTATGTGTGTGTGTGGTTTTTAATAGACGTAGAGAGGGCTGCACTATGCCCATGTAAGCACACACACTACTCTGGAGTATTAAAGTCTGAAGACACGCATACAGACGGAAGATAAAACGCATCAGGACAAACTTTCATCTTGTTTTATACATCTAGAATCTGTTGGTTTGAGTCTTACAAACCTTTAAGATGGACTTTGTTTGTTTTTATGTCTTGTTTTGTTGACACACAACAAAACCTGAGTGAGTCCAAAGAAGAGCTCATTAGTAAACGGATAAAGACCAATAAATGTGGATTAATGGTGCAACAGATGCTTTCTTTTTCATTATCAGTTAATCTATTGATGCACTTTTTATTTTTTTTACATTTATTTTACATTTTCTACACTTAATTTAAAGGAAAGAGGCTGAAACCTGCCAGTATTTAACCTTTTGTAGTTCAATTACAAATAAAAAATGCTATTTTTCCATTGTAGTTGATTGATTATGTGTCTAATTGATTAATCAACTCACTAATGTAGATAAATTAACATTATGGTTCACCCTTTGCTTCTTGTTATATTGCAAATAAGCAAGAATAAATTATAAGGTTTTAGAAAAGTGCAGTTTAAGGTAACGGCATGTTAAAGTAGAGCACTGCTGCAGCTCAGTTATTTTCATTATTGATTAACCAGACGATTATTGGCTCAATTAACTGTTATTTTTATTTGTTTTATTATTAAGGGGAGGATGTACAGCATGTTTTTTTAAAATTTCTGTAGCAGGGCACAAGATATTTGTACATTTTTTCCCAGTTTTATTTTCCTTATTCATTTACTTGATAGGTGTCTTTTTGTGACACGTCTGCTTTCGGCAATCCCTTTAATCTGAGACTATAATCTCATTCGGGATACAATAAAAGCCTTGAACCTTGACCTCTCGCATAACCATTCGATTCAGTCATTTCAAAGTTACTCCAAAAAACATATTTGGCTTCGTCATGTGACCTAAATTATAGTTTTGCACTTGTTTTCTGCAGTTGCAGCTTTGTGTTGTTGTAAAATAATTAAAAAAAAGAAAAAAGGAGGGTTGGACTGTGTGGGTTTGACCCGGTGTGACTCATGTTATCCCGCCTCCTTATTTCTGGTGGTTAAAGCTCACGTCCAGATGTTTTTCCTCCGTAATGAACAAATGTTAGTCTGTCATCTTTATCTAGAACCTTTCATCTATGACCTTCGGCCTCGCTCTCTACGGTTATTTATACGTGAACCCGGTGACGACCGCTGACTCCAGTCGCGTACAGTGACGCCTCTTGTGCAGCCGGTTTGTGCACACGGTACAAATCATCACAAGCATTTTTAATTTTTTTTCTAGCATTGTTGAGTTTCCATATTTTTGTCTAAAATTAGAAGCACGGGACCCAGATTGTGTTTCTGTCAGGCGCCGACCCTCCAGCAGTCAGAGTCCGAACCTCTGATTATATTTCCTCCTTTTCCCCCCAAAAAAATCAAGTCTTTATATTCCAATGAGAAGACACCAGAAAAGGGAAAATCTTATGGGTCACATGACAAAATACCACAATGCTCTATTTAACCCTGAAACACTGTTCAATAACACATATGTTTGCAAAAGTCCTCTTCTGTTAGATCCTCTGAAGACATCACTTATTTATCCTCTTTATCTGTTAACTTGTCCCTTTTTTTAAAAACAAACACTATTTTATTTTATTTTATTTTATTTTTTCTGTGATGTCTTTTTACAATTCATCTTCGATTCCACATGTTTTCCTTCTAACATGCAGCTCCTCCACTTCTGAGACCATTTCATGCAGTTTAACACGAAACCCAGCGGGGTTTATACAAAACATTAAGACGAAACTAGACTCAAATCGAGTCTCATTTATCCTTTAAAGTCCCGTCTTTCATTAGTTTATCATGATTTCTGCATTTTTGTCCGTGAAAATCGGAAAAAGAATAAAACGAATGTTGCTAATGAGTAAAAGGTGTGTGCGTGTGTGTGTGTGTGTTCTTTATACAAATATTTTTATAGGGCCTCGATTCTTAGTTGATTAGTCATTTTTATGCCTTTTTTCATGCCGAATGACTTATTTAAGAAACTTGTGAACACATCTCCGCTGAAACCAGCTTTAAAGTGTTGTTTTGTTTGATTCTTTGAGGAGAAACTCCGTTTTACAGATCAGCTGCATGGGTTCGAGGAGCCGGACGCCCGGCGTCACTGTAACTGTTGTACGAGAACTTTACAATCTGTACAACTTGATGAGGAAGAACTCAACTTGTGCACTCGTCCTCGTGTCGCGCTGCCATTGTCATTACAGACACCGTATTGTTTTAACGATCTTGGTTGACTTGTGACTTATCGTGTCACGTTTTTTTTTTTTAAATTCTCCCCCTCTGTCTCGTTTTCAGGATGTGGGGAAAGAGAGAGAGCTGCGGACGGAGTTCAGCAGGGAGGAAATCAGGCAGAGGATCGAGCAGTACAACATGCTGACTAAAGACCACCTCAAAATGACACTGGTGAGTGGAATGCACACACACACACACACACACACACACACACACACACACACACACACACACACACACACACACTGGCTGAGTCAGTGAGTTGCATGTATTTGGCTTGGAGCTTGTTTCCAAAAGGAACTCTCTTATCTAAACTTTAACGTGTAGATATTCTGAATGCCATCAAACTGCTATATGACATTCACCAAAGTACACAATCATACTGGTGTTTTAATTGTAAAAAAAAAAAAAAAAAAAGACTCAATACTGAGTGGTGGAAGAAGTATTCGGATACTTTAAGTAGGACCACAGTGTAACAAAAGTATGGCGTGTTCTCAGCGAAATGTACATAAAGTATCAAACTGCAAACCAAATGAAGCAAACTACTGGTGTCAAATAAAAGCATAACGTCACAATGGACATGTTCAAGTAAAGTACAAGTATGACACTTGTACTTCAGTACAGTGCTTGCTCAAATACATGGAGTCATTTCCACCGTCGTTGATCCAATGTTCGATAAATATCCCCTCAAGGAAAGTTTGTTCATCGATCCGGACTGTAAAAGAAAAACGCCAGATGCATAAAAATAGATGGAGCACAGATTCTGTCATTGCACCCAAATTATCTACAGTAATAATTAATATACCAGCTCATAAGGTGACCCCATGACAACAGGAGTTATCTTTTAAACACTAAACGGGACCTGCAGCTTACTGCTGGAATAAATTGCCCATTTTGGTTCAGATTCAAAGTTATTTCTTGACCTTGGAAACAGAAACTGTCACTGTGAGGTCCTTTTAATAACCGACAACTTTAAAGGAAAGTCCCGAACATGTTTAGAAAAATCTGCATGCCCATGCAACTCGACAAATTCTATCTGCTGATGAAGATCATGTGATACGATCGAAACCTACAGCTGTTTTGTTAAATGTTCTTCCCAGACTTTCTAACTCAAGCCTTTGCTGTAATCTAAATAAGTCTGGGTTTTTTGCTTCTCCAGTATAATAAAAGATTAATATGAATAACAGCTGTGATATATCCGAACATGCAAAGTCCTGCAGGCTTTGTAATCAACGTCTAACGGTGTGCTGATGTTTCAACATCCAGCTCCCAGCATTCCTCAGCACTCGCATCAGAGTGGCGTGATGTTATTCCTGCTATTGTTCTCCCACACACTGTTTCCCCTGGCAGCATGAAAGGTGTCTGAAAATGTATTCATAACCATGACGCATAAGTATCCATGACATCCAGTAAAAAAATGAAGGGTTGTAGTCAAAGCAGAGGTTCTGTACTGTCGGATATCCACCAGTTAAAGCTGCGACCAGGAACTTTCATTTTTGTGTTGATTCTGGCGCCCCCTGTGGACGAACGTGGTAGTGTCTCCGAGCACCAGACTCCCTTTAGAGCAGCGGTCATCAACCTTTTTTGTGCCACAGACCGGTTTCGTGTAAGACAATATTTTAACGGACCGGCCTTCAAGGTGTGGGCGATTAAATATGACGTAATAAAATGATACTACCGGCATAAAAACAAATATAAAGTACATAAAAAAATAGCTTTCTTTTTCCTTCTGTCTCCTCATTGGGCCTTTTCCCCTTTCCAGAGAAGCTCTCCAAAGACCTTTGTTTTTTTTACTCATGTTTACTCGCTTGTGGGTTTCATTTTTGTGGTAACGTATCATGTGACCGAGTTGAGCGTCAAGATGCACAGGCGGATTTATCCGGTCATTTTTCAAAATAAAACCTCTTTCAGACCGTGATAATAAATCAAATATTTTTTTCTTTCATTCTTTCTGTGCGGCCCAGTACTGGTTGGGGACCACTGATTATAGAGGATCATGTTTTTGATCAATGTTTTTGGGAAAGTCAGTAAAAACACAGGGAAATAAATTAATAAGAAGATATTTTAAACTTAAATCAGTCCAAGTGTAGTAAAAATAAACTATTCGAATCAGCAGCAAGTAGTTGGGTCAGAAACAGAAGAAGGACACGGAACATTTTAAGTGTGAAACTGGTTTCACAACACCTGTTGGAGCTGATAACATCACGATGTGAAGCTCGTAGACATTCAGTCTTTACCCTCACCTTTCTTTGTACTTCTGTCCTTTCTTTCTTTCTTTCTTTCACTTCATCTGTGAAGTTTCACTTTGTCACCTTGTCTAGTTTCAGCTTGTGTGCTCGTTTGTTGGCTCGTGACCTAAACACACACACACACACACACACACACACACACACACACACACACACTCCTCCAGGCCCCACATGGAGTAATGAGATTAAGATGCTCTTCCTCCGTCTGGGGCCATCTGTCCAGCAGGACACACTGGGTTTACTGGGTTTACTGGGTGAACCGGTCTCTTCTGGGAGAGATCACATCGCACGTACTGTGTGTAGAAAGCAACCAGGTGATACTGCTGTGAATTACTTGGTGTCTTTCATACAAAGTTTTAAGTTCATTAAAGTTTCCCTGATTTGATTTTAATTCATTATGATTGATTATTCAAGCAAAACGTCTTTTCTTTGCAGACGATGTGACGCTTTATCTTTGTCACGTGTGAATATCTTTTTAAGACTTCAACTTACTGAGCGAAGGAGTTTATAACCAGAATATCTCACTATTTCTATCAGTATATAAACAATAAGAGTCTATTGATCAAGAAACTCATTGGCAAATAAATAAATTGCATAAAATTAGGAATTTTAGGCAAAGCAGAGTTTATTTGTTTTTTTTACTGTATCTATCTCCCTGTTAAAGTTTAGATATCCTAAAAAAAAATATATATATTTTTTTTTAATATATATTTTAATATATTTTAATATATATATATATATATATATATATATATATATTTTATATATTTTTATATATATATATATTTTAATATATTTTTTTTTATTTTTATATTTATTTTTTTATTTTTCAAGGAACAGTAGGAAATTAAAGGCTTTTGAAGGGTCAAATATACAATATTCACTTCAGTATTATGTTATGAAAGCAATCGTTTGTTGCCTTCTCTCCCTCTGTGCAGAGTTCAAATATCAATAAGTGACAGCCACGGCTGCAAAAGCATCTAAAGTAACTTATTAAAAACATCATACATGAGTAATGAGAATCTAGAGATATTTTAACAAATCAGTCAACGGAAAACTGATTTATATTTTAGAATATAAAGAACACTAAAAAGAAAACATAATATACCATAACTTTAACTATCTGCCTCTTTATTCTCTCTCTCTCTCGCTCTCTCTCTCTCTCTCTCTCTCTCCCAGAATCCTACTGGTGTGTATACTGGTTTCATTAAAGTGCAGATGGATCTGAGGAGGCCGGTGACGGTGCGGGGAGGTCAGAGGGGAGCGGGGGTAGGCCGGGTGGAGGAGGCCTTCTATCTGCCCAGAGGAGTCACCAACACCCTCCACATCAGCTCCAATAACACGGTCAAACAGGTGGCTAACACACACACACACACACACACACAGACACACACACACACACACACAACTTAATTAGGGTCTGATGACAGACGGGTTGAAGTCGGCCTTCAACGGACGCCGGCTGATGTTGAAGTTTAATTAAATCACATCAGTTTATCACAGACTCTGAATATCTTTATTCTGATTGGCTGGCTGTTAATTAAAAATATGATAATTTAACAGGAGACCAAAGACATATCTAAGCTGAAAGGTATATAGTCCCTTTCAAACACAACACAAATGGCTTAATTTAAGGCAAAGAAAGGCATTTAAACAATATTTAAACACAATGAAGGGAGAATTAAATTAATAAATGTAATCAAATATACAAGAAACCATATGTAAGCGATACGGTTACAGTGCTTTACGTCTTGTTTGCGTTTGCCTCGTTATTTTCCCGTATCAGGACACTTTGTTTTGTATAATAACTCAAATATAAATATTTATATTGGATTAGCAAGCTAGATATGAGTTGTAGTGTTGATTAATGTTGATTTACTGCACCTAAAAACCTAATTTTGGTTTATTTTTAGTGAAACTTAAACGTTTAATAAATATTAAATTACTCAGGATTGTGTCTTTAGATAATTATTCAGAAAAGCACAAACAACACAAATGGGAAATCTCTAATGAGGCTAATGTGTGGCAGAAAGTAGCGTGTTGAAGTTCGACTCCATCAGAAGAAGCCAAGAAAATGTGTTTTCACGTGCTTTTAATAATTAATTGACCCAAAAGTAATATTACCCATCAGATCATGAAAGATGAAGAAATACATTATATTAAAGAATACAGTAATAAACCTGTTAGCTTTGCTTTGTTTAACCAATTTCAGGGATTAACAGTCGGCTAACTAAGTTCACATTAGTGTTTTGATATTTGACTAATGTGTGTGTGTTCGTGTGTGTGTGTGTGTGTGTGTGTGTGTGTGTGTTCAGGTGATCGTCGCCCTGCTGAACAAGTTCACAGTCGCAGACAACCCAGCCAAATACGCCTTGTACAAACGCTATCGCAGGGAGGAGCAGGGTAAGACTGGAGCCTAGTGTGTGTGTGTGTGTGTGTGTGTGTGTGTGTGTGTGTGTGTGAGAGAGAGAGAGAGACGGTGAAAGCGACAGGGCTGGAGACGGTGTGTTTCATGCCTCTCATGCCAAGCTCGGTATCAGATGCTTCGGGACTGACATAGTGTCGACGATCGGTGTGTGTGTGGTTGTGTGTGTGGTTGTTTGTGTGTGGTTGTGTGTGTGTGTTTTGAATGCCTCGCCCTAATGTTGCTGGATGCTGCAGGGCTCTCCCCACTATCAACAGCTCAACAGGAATACCCACACGTGTATATATAGACAAACACACACACACACACACACACACACACACACACACACTTCATGAATAAGGCAGCTGTTGCTTAATTTAAAATATTATCCAAGAAAAGACAAAGACTGAGTTTATGGGTCTCGTGCTATAAAACAAGACCTTGTGAAGTTATTTAAAAAAAAAAATTACTTGTTTTTTTTTTATATGTTGTTTGAAGTCATTTTAAACATTTTGCCCCCAAATGTTTATAGCTTGCTGCTCTATAAGCTCCTTTTTTCATCTCATTACAGTGAGACTGCTAATAAAAGACGTCTGACAGCAGATGTGTGTCGACTGAGCTTCGTGTATATAAAAACCTCCCAGACAATAGTTGAGTGAAGCTTTTATTAAAGTAGTTGAGTCCTGGTGCTGCTCTTGAAATGTAGAAATGTCCTTCAGTTTTAGGACAAAACAAAGTGACTCCAGTTGAGGTCTTATGTCTGCTTTAAAGAAAAAAAGAAAATACACTCTTTTTCTTCTGAGACCTGTTTGTGGTTGCAGTAAAGTAAAACAGTGACTTTGGTCTCTTTAAAGGAATAGTTGTAAACAGAATCAGGCTAGCTGTTCCCCCCCGTTTTCAGTGTTTATGCTAAGCTAAGCTAACCAGCTACTGGGTGTAGCTTATTATTCAACAGTGCGGTTTCAATCTTTTTATCTTAAAACACTGATACACTGAGACGACTGATGCCTATTATCACTATTCTACTACTATTATCTATAATTATGAAGCTACAGCTAGCAGCTGGTTTAGCTTAGCTTAGCATAAAGACTGGAAATGGGTGGAAACAGCTAGCATGGCTTTGTCCAAATGTAGAATAATCTTCCTACCAGCACCTATAAAACTCACTAATTAAGACAATATATCTTTTTTTTATTTAATTCGTAAATAAACGGTTTTATGGAGACTTGTGTGCTGGAGGATCAATCAGAGCCAGGCTAGCTGTTCCCCTCTGTTTCCAGTGTTTATGCTAAGCTAAGCTAAGCAGGCTTCTGTCTTAAGCTTTAACATATGTGAGAGAGTGGTATCAATCTTCTTATCTTACTTTCAGCAAGAAAGCAGATTATTTATGAAATGTAATAATGTAATTCCTAAAATGTCACTTTTATTTGACGGTTATTCAAATATACTTCACATCAATATGTAAATTAGTTACGAAGACATGAAATAAAACTCCTCAGCAGGAATCAAGCCTCTGACATTGCAGTAACAAGACTTGGACCACGTTCATGTCTTCATCACAACTCTTTTTTTTCATCAACAAATTAAAATGATTTAATTAAATTAATTTGATCTAACTTACATTTATCTAATTACCAGCATCGGTATCACTGACTCCAGTTCACCTCAACAACACGGACCTCTTTCTCTCACTCTCTGTTTTTGTAAATTACTGCGGTCGTTAAATGTGCCGCACCCATCCTTTCATCTTCTGCCCGTTTATACACACACACACACACGCATACGCACACACACACACACACACACACACACAGATGCAACCACACACAACAAATGCATCTGCAGTGACCGCAGTGGTGCTGGCATGCATGTGGCTTAAAGGACTGCACATACTGTACTGCCTAAATTAATCTGTGTGTGTGTCTGTGTGTGTTTGTGTGTGTGTGTGTGTGTGTCCTGCAGTGTATGTGTGTAAGCTGGCGGATGGCGAGCAGCCGTTGTTTCTTCGTCTGGTGGCGGGACCCGACGGCGACACGCTGAGCTTCGTTCTGAGAGAACAGCAGATCGGAGAAGTCATGGTAACGCTCCACCTCGTCTCTCCGTCTTCTTTTACGCATTCAGTTATTTATTTATTTATTTATTCCTGTTGTTGGCTTTCTCTTCTCCTCCTCCTCTGTGCTTGTGTCATCTTCCTCCTCCTTTATCCTTACTTTTTCTTCATCCTTCTCCTCTTCCCATTGCTTAAAGTCTCCTGTCCTCCCTTTTCTTCTTTTCTACTCCTTTTTATAGAAGCCCATTTCTGAAAGAACAAGATAAAATAAATAAAAATGTGTCAAAATTGCAAAATATGAGATGATAAATTATTATTTTAATAAGATGCATATAATAATAAAAAACGTCAGAATTTTGACCCACTATCATATCATTTTGTCATCATGAGAGCTTTTCCACCCTTCTTTCTCAAATCCTCCTACTTCTACCTCTTCGTTATCCTCATCTTCCTCCCGTTCAATAAAAGTAGTGACATAACAACAACAGCAACATGATAAACATGATTAAAAACAACCATTATTATTCTCATGATTGATATTCAGAAGGAAATAATTTATTTTTATTTTTCTTATTCTATTCTATTTTTGTATATATTGTTCTTTCTTATGTAAAAATGCTGCTGTACCAAAATAAATTAATAAAGTATTTATCTATCTATCTAAATAACAAGAGGAAGGACAACTTCCACTTCCACAAACATCATACAAAAGATAAAAAATGAACTAAAATGTGCGTTATCGATTAAAAGTTTGTTTGCTCCTCTTCTCAGTGGGACGCGTTCTCCATCCCCGAGTTGCGCAACTTCCTGCGGATCCTCGAAAAGGAGGAGGACGAGCAGAAGGTGGCGTTGCAGAGGCGCTACGATGCGTATCGCCAGAGACTGCAGGAGGCGCTGAGGGAGGTCAGAGGCCCCTCTTAAGGGGATTAACCTCCATGAAACAGGAACACTGCCCCCTACAGGCACGGAGGAGGTGATTCATTTTTTTTTTTTTTCTTTTTTTTTTTTTTAAAAACCTCCTCAGAGGAGAAGGAAAAATAGTGTCAATTTTGACGAAGAGAAGGATGTGAACGCAGAGTGAGAAGAGAGGATCCAGCGCCTGGATGAAAGAGGGATGATATAAAGAAGATAAACTGACAAAAGACGTGAATGGACAAAGTCTGGACGCTGGAGTTTGATTCAGCCTGGATTAAAGACTTCAAACTGCTGCCTGCTCGCACCAAAGATTGACTTCACTGTGCCAAACACATCCTCTCTACATCCCTCTTCCTCTTCTTCTCTCACTCTGTCCTGTTGTCACATAATTTATCTAATTCCTCTTTTGTTTCCTCTT
>JACSYO010000921.1:945000-960000 GCA_016806645.1 Ophiodon elongatus | reverse complement strand
CCAAAGACCTGTCTGTAGCTCTTCTACCATTTACTCACGTCCTTTTTTTTTTTTTTTTTTTAATTATGCTGTTTTTGTTCACTATATAGAGAAGAGATCAGGTTTATAGTCACATGATGAGTTTCCTCCAGCGTCTGAGCTCAGAAACACAAAGTTCACTGTTCGTTTTACACTCGACCTGAGTCGAAGATAGTGACGAAAAAGGAGATGATTCATGATGAAGAATCCTCTTTTATCAATTCACCGAAGATTAAAGTCAACAGAAGGATTCAGGATTTAGTTGAAGTTTGGCCTTTTTGACCTCCGCAGTGCCTTTTTTTTTTTTTTTTTCTTGAAAAAGATTGACAGAAAAACCAACCTGCGGGAGAAAACGAGCGTTTCATCACATGTTGAAGTTCCCAACAGTCGACTCGAGGCAGGTTTTGGGTTTTTGTTCTTGTATCTTGTGGTTTCTCTCTGAATCGTTACCAAATGAGGCCTTTCCTCCACACGAGGCGGGCGGCATCTATTAAAGGTGGAATTAAAACAAAAGAGTGTTTCGTGTATGTTTTTTTTTTTATTCTCTGATTTCAATGCTTTAAGATATTGTAAATGGGATTATTTGAATATGCTGGACAAGAGCTGAAAGATTAGTCTGTTAATTTCTGTGGAAAGAAAATTAATCGGCAACTATGTTGATTTCTTGTTTGTTTTTTAAGCAAAAATGCCAGAAAAATCACGGTTTCTTATAGCGTCTTATGAGAATTTGCTACTTTTCTTTATTTTATATAATTTAAAATGTTATATCTTTGGGTTTAAAACTGTTGGTCAAACAAAATAAAGATATTTGAAGATATAAACTTTAACTCAGGGAAATTAAAATTGACTTTTTTCAATTTTCTGACATTTTATAAACCAAAAAACATTGCATTTCCAGAATAAACTTAAGATTTTTACTGAATTCACAGATCTGAAATATCTACTGGATCTACAGATAAACTGTACAAATACCAATATTTAAAATTAAATCAGATTTTGTAGCATACAGAAAAAGCTAGTTGACAGTATTTTGGCAGCTCCTCCTCCTGACCTCTGTTTGACCCCGACTCACATAACCTCCACAGAATTTAGAAGTGGGACACCCCCCCTCTCCCCCTTGCTGTCTCGCACACAAACACTAATCTGTAAAGTTACAGGAGTGAGCCTGCCAGCGCTGCCTTCAAAATAAAAGCTCACTGTCTCCTTTATTTTAAGTGGACGCATTTCTAAATAACTATGTTTAATAGAAATATCTGGGTCCATGGTGCAAATCATTAATTTGTCTCTGTTGTGGCCTCTAAATTCACAAAAACACGTGCAGTGCACACTGCAAAGTATAAAGGGACGGAGGTCGGAAAGGTCACCAAGCCATAATATTTAATTCCCAGCATGCACAGAGTCAAATTCCCTCCGTAATGTATATACAAGTAAAACATTGTAAACTGCACTCCTTCAAAAATAGTAAGTAAATGTATTTATTATTGTAAATCACCTGTAGCCATTTGATAACGTTGCATAAATGGACCGGAAACGTGTGCCTCCGCGCTTTTATTCTGAAGGTCCCTACCGGATGTTTCCGTGTATACTGCGGTGAGCGTGACTCTCCGGACCTGTTTGCTGCAGCAGGAAGAAGAGACGCCGGCTGGAGGACTCAGCAATGTAAGTTTGACACTTCAATCATTTTTCTCACCCGCTATAAAACATATATATATTTTTATATATTTATTAGACTTTGCTGACTCCGGAAGTTTGTAGTTTCTTACTTTTTTCCCTCCTAAACAACTAAACAGCCGGTTCAGAACAGACTCCTGCCTCCTTATCAGAGACTTAACCACCTCAGGATTTGTGAAATGTATTTGTGAAGAAGGTCTAACACGTGCACATGTTAGAACGGCTTACTGCAAGGTGTCAGGTTGCATCTTTAATAAAACAAGAGTTTTTAATAATGATGCATCTGCATGGGGACCCTGCTTGGTCAGCTCGTGTCGGTGAAGCCTTTACTTCTGATGTAGGCTGACGAAGTTCTTGCAAATCATGCAAACTGGTCCAGAAGTTGCTCAATCAATGCCTTTTGGGATTTCTCTTATTTCCTGAGAACAAATGTCACATGTTCTTCCACTCGCAGTCCAAATAGGAGGGAGCGAAGAGCCAATCTCCAGAGGAATTACTTCACATGTAAGACTCCACAGTCTTATTGATTTACTCGAACATTGATCCGCACACGTCCTGCAGACCCTGAGGGAAACATCTCTTCATGTCAAAGTTCACCACGTGTGACGCAACACTGCCGACTTATTAACTGCAAACACAGCATAATCCTTTCAATTTTGCAGCTTTGATTCCCCCATTTTTATATTAAAATAAAATATGCATATCAATTCATTTTAATAGCCGTATGTGCATGGAGTTTAAATGATCTTAAATATACTTTTTTAATATATATTTTTATATATTTTTATTGCAGATGTTCACTAGAAAAGTTCAACACGTATAAAACAATAAATGTTAGTGCAGTCTGAGTCTAAAGTATCTAAAAGAGATAATAAATAGATATTTTTTATTTCTGCTCTCTGTCAGGTTTGGTAAGAAATCGTTAGTAGCGGCTCTGCTCGCTGTGGTTGTTGGCGTTTATCTGCTGCCTTCTCCCATCGACCCCAAACCACATGTGTAAGTACACATATATACACACACACACACACACACACATACATACATAAACATGAGTCTATGCTCTAAAAACAAGACGTAATATACAGTGACTACTTTTGAAAGAAGCAACACAAGAGATGGATTATTTGCTCCTCCAGGCTGAAGGGGCCTCCTCCGGCCCTCGAGGGGCCGCTGGCCGTTAACACCCGGCTGCAGAAGGGCCGCAGGCTGTTTACCGGGAAACTACACGGACCAGAATCCTTCACTGCGGACGAGGAGGGTGAGCGGGCTTGATTTTACGTGTGTTTTATCTAAACTTTGTAGATTGATTATTATCTTGTCAAGGGCCAGATGGGATTTGACCTCTGACCTTTGCCTGTCTTCGAGGCAAGGTGGTGCACACACACACACACACACACACAGTGTTACACTTATTTACAGTATTTTTCACTTTCATTATTAAACACATGATCATATTCAGAAGTACAAACAGTTATACAAACAAAAAATAAACAAGAAAAGAGAAGACGAAGCAATAAAATACAAACATTTCATAATGCCAGAGTTTGTGTTTTATGCATCATATTATATTAATTTAATAACTTAAAAGGTTCTAGTCGATTACTTGTGTTTAACATGAGGTAAGCTGATGCTTTATTGTTTAAATTAATTAATAAAGTGCAGGACAGATGGCTTCATATTTATTTATTTAGAGAATTTTGCTTTTGTTGTTGCTTTGTAACTCCATACTTAAATAGAGAATATAATTTGTTGGATTTTATTATTATTTCTTAACTTTATTATGATTATTTGTGTCGTGCGTTTCTTTAAATACCTTTTATTGATTTGTTTCTCTTGTGAAAAGTGCATTTTATGTTATGAAGGTGTTATATAAATAAAGCATATAATTATTATTAATATAAATTAATAATTTAGTGACGATCTGAAGGCTGTTTCCGGGTCTTTTTGTCCCCTGAATCATCCGCTTGTGTTTCAGGTAACGTGTTCACAGGAACAGTGGACGGGAAGCTGTGGAGGATCGGTCCTGACGACAGTCTCACCCTCCTCACTCGGATGGGGCAGGATTTACCGGAATGTGGTAGGATTTACTGGAATGTGGTAGGATTTACCGGAATGTGGTAGGATTTACCGGAATGCGGTAAGATTTACTGGAATGTGGTAGGATTTACCGGAATGCGGTAGGATTTACCGGAATGTAATAGGATTTACCGGTTTGTGTCTTATTTTGAAAATCTCGGTTTCTTCTTCTTCTTTCCTTCACACTATATTGAGTATTTTGGGGGTGTTTGGACTTTAAATGAGATTTGTAAACAAAGCAGTTAAGTTTCTGCTCCTAGAGTCTTTTACTAACTAGCAAAGAATGTTTCTTTTTTTTTATATCCCAACATCTGTTTTTTTATAAGATCTCTCTCAGCTAATTGATTGAATTGTATGTTAATTAATTATCTAACATGTGGAAAAAATAATGCTGAAAATTAGCCTATAAAAACATAATTTTACAGCTTATTTTCTTATTATTTTAAGGGGACTGGTTTATTAGCTTTATTAGTTTGTTCTCTTTTCTCCCTTTTTCTTTTCACTTTCTGCTGTGAAATCTCTTATATTTATTCACATGAAAATCACGTTAAACAGATCTATTACTCTTAAATCACTCTTAAACCAGCGTCACTGAAATAACCGTAATTGATTTGAAATGAAAGATTCAGTTGTTTTGTTTACAACCACAAAATAAAGTTGTTTTTTCTCAGCAAATTGCTTTTCTACTTCTTCCAGTTTTTTTAATCTCTGCATCAGTAATAAAGAGTTTTGTGAAAATTCAAACAAGTAATGGTGACATAATTATTATTTCTTGGTCTGTTGCATGAAGTTAGCCCATCGAGGGCTGCAAGTTAAGAGAAAACCATTTACTCCTAATTGTTGTGCATGCAAAACAAGCACGAATGTTATCAGAACCGGCAACATTCAGTCTTTCACGCAAACGTATTCATAAGCGTGTGTTTGCAGGCAGCAGCACCGACCACGAGCCCGCGTGCGGTCGTCCTCACGGCGTTCGCCTGGATCGCCGCGGTCAGCTGATAGTCGCTGACTCGTACTTTGGGCTGCACAGCGTCGACCCCAAAACTGGAGAAAAGACTCTGCTCCTTTCTAATTCACAAGGTATAGCGTGTGTTGGTGTGTGTGTGTGTGTGTGTGCTAAATAACCCGTCACGTTGCATATAAATCTCTTTTCCTTTGTTCCTCAGGTGCTGACGGCGTTCCCTTTGCCTTCCTGAACGGGCTGGAGATCTCCTCCCAGACTGGGATCATTTATTTCACCGACTCGTCCAGTCGATGGGGACGCAGACACGTCAAACTGGAGGTGAGACCAACAACATCCATTAAGGTTTTCTTTTTCTTTTTCTTTCAGCGTTGCTCGGCAACCGCAGCCCTCCAAATGACCCATGAGGACACTTGTCTCCCTTTTTTTTTTTTTTTTTTTTGCCCCGTCCATCCGGCCTGAGAATACTAATAAGAATACTAATTGAAGTCCATTCAGTTCTGACTCTTCCCAACAACCGCCATGTAAAAGGAGAAAATCTGGTTTTCATTTATCGAGAGAAACCTGCGTCCTTCGTTGATCCCCGAAACCCCCACAGGAATAACCACAAAGTCATTAAAGTATATAAATTCAAATGGTTCAATCCATTTTGAAGATTAATGAATGCATTAATGTATTGTTAATGTTTTAATGTATTCAAATGGTGGCCATGGAATATAAATCACTCTGTTTTCAAGATGTGGACCAGAAACGTTGGACTGAATCAGAGCGAAAACTATAATAAAAAAAAAAAAATAAGAGCCGGATATTGAAACACAATAATTATGTGTGGTTGAATAACTCATGCAGCAAATGTATGGAAATTATATGACATTCAAATTTAAATAAATCCATGTCCTCTTCATAAATAGATTTTATTTATTTAAATATTGTCTTTTTATTCAAATTTTTCAAAACTAAGAATTTGTAAGAAAGTAATAAACACTAATAAACTAGTTTATTTAAGTTTCGCCATGCTAAATAAGCTAAAATAAGATTTTCAGTTGGTTGCAATCTACAACCTCACCACTAGATGGCACTAAGACCCACACACTGCACCTTTAAGATAAAGCTACTTAAAGTAGGTTAAGATTATCGTGGCTAAGCTAACGTGAGCTAACGTCAACTTTAGTGTCCAGATTTCACGCAACAGGAAATAAAATTTCTCGTTTTTTTTTTCTTTGCAAATGTTTTGTTTACGTCTTATTTCACTTCATTGCACCTGGAACTAAGATGAATTAACCTGATCGGTTTGATGCGTCAGGTGATCGAGCTGAACAGCCTCGGCCGTCTCCTCTCGTACGACCCCGAGACGGGACGTGTGGCGGTCCTGCTGGACTCCCTCTACATGCCCAACGGCATCGCCCTGTCTCCCGACGAGCACTTCCTGTTGCTAGCGGAGACGAGCATCGGACGCATGCTGAGGTTCTCTCTCTCTCTCTCTCTCTCTCTCTCTCTCTCTCTCTCTCTCTCTCTCTCTCTCTCTCTCTCTCTCTCACTCACTCACTCACTCACTCACTCACACACACATACACTCTCACACACACACACACACACTCACTCACGCACTCACTCACTCACACAAGCATGCACACACACACACACACACACACACAAGCACTCACTCATACACACACAAACACTCACACTCACACACTTACACACTCACACACACACAGCTGACCCTCTCTCGATCTCTCGCTCTCTCAGATTTTGGCTGAAGGGACCGAAGGCCGGCACCAAGGAGGTCGTCATGGACAACATGATCGGTTACCCCGACAACGTCCGCCGCAGCGACCACGGCACATTCCTGGTTGGCATAACGACGACGCGGTTCCGTAAGGTCACGCCTCCCTTCCTGGACTTGATCGCCCCGTACCCGGCTGTCAAACGCTTCCTGAGCAAAGTCAGTGTGTTTTTATAATTAATATATACGTCTGATAATCAATATGATCTTTTCCTATCAGCGCTGCAGAGTTTGACTGTTAGATCCCAGACTTAATTTGCATAAAGTTGAGGTCGAATGATGATTATGCAAAAACAACAGGCTTTGTGTCCTCGGCTGCACTCAGACTAGATAGTGTGTAATCTGTCGGGACAGGGACTGGACCCCTTTACACACATACACACACACGCACACGCACACGCACACACGTCTGAACTCCCAGTGAACTCTGGGAAATGCCAGCTGAGGTCAGTCTGACTATTCAACTCAGATAAACTGAAAACTTTAATTCGAAGATGTGACCGGACTACTAATGTCGTTTTTTTAAGGAGCTTTAATGTAGAAGAACCACAAATTTACTAAGTATTCAGATTTTTAATCACTAATGCTTCAATGTAGAAATACTCCATTACAAATAAAAGTGATTCCCCCTGTGACTGATTTATTATATATGACATTATTTTTAACTACTTTATGTACAGTTTTGGTAGTTTAGACCAAAGGTTCAAATCTGAGGGGAAGAAGAAGAAGAAGAAGAAGAGCTAAAATTAATCACATGAAATCTAACTAATCAAATAACAAAACATTTAATTATCTTTAAATATTATTTACTTTAATATATTTGATATTTGTTCTGATTTACTTCATGTACTTTATTTACTGTCATATATTTGATCTTGTTTACTTAATATACTTTATTTACTGTCATATATTTGATCTTGTTTACTTAATATACTTTATTTACTGTCATATTTGATCTTTTTACTTATACTTTATTTACTGTCATATATTTGATCTTGTTTACTTAACATACTTTATTTACTGTCATATTTGATCTTATTTACTTAATATACTTTATTTACTGTCATATATTTGATCTTGTTTACTTAATATACTTTATTTGCTGTCATATTTGATCTTATTTACTTAATATACTTTATTTACTGTCATATATTTGATCTTATTTACTTAATATACTTTATTTACTGTCATATTTGATCTTATTTACTTAATATACTTTATTTACTGTCATGTGACAAATGCAAGCGGTAAATTCACACATTCGAGGAGCTGAAACCATCAAATATTTGCCATTTTTTATCCAAAAAATGACCGAAACCATAAATTGATTATCAAAATAGGAGCTGATGGCTTTTCTTTAGACGTACGTGTCATCTTTTTTCATATGAAGCTGAAGGTGTTTGTGTTTGCAGGTGATTCCTCTGAGCTGGTACAACCTGCTGCTGCCGCGCTACGGCCTGGTCCTGGAGCTGGGGCCGGACGGCGACATCGTGGGGTCGCTGCACGACCCCGAGGGCCGGCTCACGTGGGCCGTCAGCGACGTCTTCCAGCACCGGGGGAGGACCTACCTGGGCAGCACCGACCTGCCCTTCCTCCCCGTCCTGGAGGGGGAGGGAGGGGAGAGACGATGAGGGAGAGACGATGAGGGAGAGCTTGTTCTTCTGGATTTTACATTTTTACGGTTTTAGAGTGGATAAAAACCCGGATATTGTGGTTTCAGGTCGGACTCTGTCGCCCACTAAAGACCTGAACAGAACTACTGTGATCATCTCTTTAAAAGTTCAAAACAACCCGGGAAAACTTCCATCTGCTCAAAGATGAAATGTCACAGAAATGTTGAGCTGAAACCTCAAATTCTGTTAAATGAAATGGTAGAAATTAGGAAAGTTAAAGTTTATCTTTGCACTGGATGTCTGCAGACGAGCAGCAGAAGAAACTGAGTCCATCAACCTTCTCTCACACTGGAAATAAAACTTCAACAGACACTTTAAATGTTATTTAGCCTTTTAATAGTTGAGCTTGTTTGTAAGCGACTCGGCCTGAGTCTTAAAAAAAAAAAGTTTTTTTTAAATTGAACTTGTAATTTCAAACTGTGTTAAATATGGTATTAATAGAACACAACCCCACTGTTTTCTTTTAGATTTTAATATAAATGTTTCATATAAAAATAAAATGTCAGTGAGACTCCTGAATCCTGAGTAACTTGTTACGATTAATCAATTAGTTGTTTTGATAATTAATCATTTTTACACTTGACTTGGAGTTTCTGCTTTTCTCTGTTTTTGTATAATTGTGAACTAAATATCTTTTAGATCTCTCCTTGGACTTGGACAGGTTTTCTTTTAACCATTTTTTGACATTTTATAGATTAAACTATTTGTTTATTCATCAAAAAAAAAGAATCTGGTTGCAAAATACTTTTTAACTAAAATGTTGCATTTGATTTAGGGTTCAGTAGAAGATGCTTTATTGATTCTTAATGCAGATAAGAGTAAATTATATCATGAATTTAAATGAAAAAACAACAACTTTAAGGCCTTTTATTTGCGACGTCGAGACATTTTTGGTCTTTTCAAAGAGGGAAAACAAATAAACCTAATTTGTAAAGCAACTTTCTAAAAAAATAAGATGTTTTTGCTCATTCAGATTATTCTAAAAAATATTTAGAAACTGAGCAAGACAGCAAGAAATTTTTGAGAATCTCTTTATTTGGACAAAAAAAAAAAACACAAGCCAAAAATACATAAATCACAGAAAACTATTCTAAAAAATACAATTTAATAAAACTAAGGGTTCCAAAATAAATCAGTTCTGACGGATTTTAAAAAGTGCATCAGTGAATTGAAACAAGAGGAAATCTCAGTGTTTGTCACATTAATTCAGTTCAGTTGTGAAACGGAACAAACTGCAGAGGAAGAAAGGAGCCGTGTGAATAATAAAAGTGGAACAAAATGTAAAAACATTGATTCACGATTAAATGTTTGTCTCATTTTGCTCCTCAGTGAGAAAATAATTCACAATCAAAAATAAAGTTTCAGTCTTTTACAACAAGTGTCGCGCAGATGTGACGAGACCGAATGTCATTTAATACTTTGCTTCACAAGTAATCAGATCTTTGGTTGGAAGTTAATCTACACAGATTTGATCGGAGTTTAAAAATGAATGCATCTCCACAAAATAATAATAATAATCTAAAATATAGTCGACCTTTGAAATAAAAACGGCGACAGAAGGGTTGAAGAAATCATTTAAATGTCTTTTATGGCAAATTTAAACATCTTCCAAAGAAAACAATTAGTTTTAATTTCCCTTAAAAGGAGGTCACATTTAAAAATATATCAAATATAGATTTTTATTTTATTTTTATTTGGCCTTTAAAAGTTCTCACATCCAACTCGTAAAACGAAATAAGAATTATTGAACATAAATAAAAGAAAAGATAACAGGACTGATCTAAAACTGCTACCTGAAAACCTGATTATGTGAAAAAGGACCTTTTTTTTTTGGCAAAATAAATCTATTTTTCTGAAGTGACTGCTTCCTCCTTCGAATTAGGAAATTAATCTCTGTACCGAACTAATGTTTCAGATTTGGTTCAGTGAAACGCTACAAAACAAAGCAAAATACTTGTTTTAGGTCATCAAATTTCCCTCCCTTAACATAGAAACTTATGTTTTTCTGTCCATTTTAAAGTGACAGTTGTGACATAAATAAACTCTGTATGAAACGTACAACACTAGATGAATTAAAATCCAAGTAGGAAAACTATGGAAGCCCCGAGAGGGAAAACTTCCATGTTTGTTTGTGTAATACTCATTTTGGCCACAAGAGGCTCACATGTGCCACTACCCATCTTTTTTTTACCTTACTGGCCTCTCAGGGCTTCTGTATTAATTAATAAAAGACGAAAAGTGGACACTCATTTAAATTTTGTGAAAGAAGAAAGGTGCTTTAACACACAAACAGTCAATATAAAATCACTTAATTAAATCATGTAAATGTATGTTTACATGACTTTCAAAATGTCACACATGAGCCATTAAATCAGATTTGTTGATTAAACTTGAATGGAGGTTTTCATCCTCAACAATTCTTTAATACTTTTGAAAGACACATTTTTTGCTGCTCGTTTAAAGTTTTCTTGTTCATATTTGTCCATCTGATTAATTGTGACAAAGATAATCTAAAACTTTTTAAACAATCGTCGTCAAGTTTTCCTTTTTTTAAAGCCACCGCCTCACCAATTTGCTGTTTTCAGTGTGTAATATCTATTCATAAACTTATTATTACTAATTCACAATAGCCTTAATATCCTGTTGACTGTGGCGTTAACGTCTGGAGGGTTTATGACGTTCCTCTAGGTGGCGCTCTTTAATAACCCAGTTATTTTTCTGTTTACTTCAGGTACAATCACAAATATTCATTCCGCTAAACTCCATCAGTTTTTTTTTCTTCAACTTTGACCTTTTTACTGTCGCGTCTAGTTTTTTTTTAAAAATCACACTACAAATATGTGCATCACTACCGTTGTCGGGTCATGTGACCGTAACTTTACTGTCTAGTGAAGTACGATCTTTTTTTGCTGCAGTTGGTTGGACCTCATCGAATTATCGAACAAAATATTCCAGTTTCTGACCTTATTTTGAAAAATACATGTGTATATTCCTCCCAAGCGGTTTACTTGGCTAATAAAAAAAGAATATTACACCAATATTCCGGTAAGATGCAAATATTTGTACTCCGATTAACGACTCAAATTCGGAATAACGGTGGAATATTAGCGGTCAAGTAATTTACGTTAAAATCTGTTAATACACATTATCACAGATGGAAGTTAACACATTTATTTATCGTTAACCTGGCATTGTTTGCCAGCTGTTCATTAGGCCAAACATTCGAGAGTTGAGCATTAATTAATTCCTCATTTTGCTTTATTTTAGTAAAAATCTCGCAGAATTTCTTTTGAAAATTCCTTGTGTGGATTTAAGAACTTTTACTAATTATTTTTCTCAGACTTGTCACTTTTTTGCAAAGTTGGGAACTTGTGATGGACAAATTGCATTTGATATTTTCGCTCAATGATTATTTGAAGAACTACTGCTCGACTGATAACGAAAATAACCTCTAGAAACTGTCCACGTGAAACGGTAAATGTTTAGAAGCACATTTGATTAAGATTGAAATTCTTGAGGACCATCTTAATACAGAGAAGAAAAAAAAAAAGCTGAATAATATTCAGACGAGAAAATGAAAGACCTTCCGTGAACTGGCCACTGATATGATGTTCTGAACAGAGAGAAAAACACTTGTTTGCAGGATTTTAAAATCGACCGAGCAGACACAACAACGCTCGCACGAAAAAACAGGAATTAATGGCTTGCGAGTGTAAATCCATCCCGAATAATTTCCCTGCACGTCTACCGACATACTCGCTAAACAGCAGAGCTTTAAAAGTGGGCTCTGCACCCAGAGAGGCCCCCCAGTCCCACCTGGTCCCTTTTTTATATCTCCGTCCATCTGCAAAGCGACTCGGCTCAAGAGGCCAGAAAACAAGGCAACGACAGCAGGAAAGGCCTGAATACGACAACACAACACAGCCCCTCCTCTTCCTCCCTCCCTCCTCTTCCTCCCTCCTCTTCCTCGTCTTACTTCGTCTTCTGTCGGAGTCGGCTGGGCCGCCGGCTGTGGCTCGTGAACATCTGTCGAGGGTCGAATTTATACCTGAAAACACACGGGACAGGAGGAGTCAATATTCTGCGTAAGAGAGGCTGTTTTTAAAGAACTGTGGACGTCCAAGAAAGCAGATTTAACATGAATTTGTGCTCTAGAATAAATAATACATTTATTATAAAAAAAGATTATCTTGTGGGTCTGTAATTTCCAAGAAGTTGTGGAATTTCATACTAATTATTTTATAATAGAGACATTGTTCAATTGAATAAATGTGAAGTTTGTCTCACTTGCAATTCAACATTTATGGAGACTAAAGTTTCCTATAATAAATTAATAATACGTGAATATTTTCTTGGGTTTAAATGGAGCTTTTCTTTCGAGAACTTTTCCATTTTCTCTGTTTGTTGGAAATTATTGGGTTGATTATTCAGAAGTTACGGCTATGTAACATTTGTTTCTGTTTTTTAGGTTGTAATTTGTTGAAATTCATGCTTTAAATAGGGCTTTTTATTCTAAAAGTGTTTATTTTTAACATAAATATAGCAGGGACATTTCTGATTTAAAACACTACACATTTGGACAAAAGAAAATTGTGCATGTAAAATACTTTAAAGTACAGTTAATATTAATTAGTATATTGCCGTCGGGTGCAAGGAAATGTGGGAAAAATAAAAAATCACAAATAGAGAAAAATTTAGCTCTGGACCAACTTAGAACTAATATTTGTTTAGGCATTTTGAGGAGGAAGCAAGTGTGTGTGTGTATATATATATATATATATATATATATATATATATATATTCTAATTTATTTTAAAAAGACATATATTCTAATGTATTTTTAAAATACGTGTATTTACTTTGTACTGTGGATAGACTTTCTTTTGGTGTGCAACGAGCTCCCTCTTAATTTTTTGATTCTACAGTTTAATCATCTTCTTGCAGCAGGAAACAAAACATTTTAGACGTGTGGGTGAAACAGACCTCGGATCGTAGACGCCGGGCGTCCGACACAACTGTCCGGAGCAGGACTGCAGCATCATCAGCCGGTGGTTCATCTTCTCCAGGACATCGTGGTCGATGGTCTTAGCGATGTTGGTCAGCTGGTACGGGTCAGCCGTCACGTTGTAGACTTCTACGAACACCTACAGGAGGCAAACGTCCCCAAACAATGTTACGGTCAAAGCAGAGATGCGTTTGACCACCAGGTGGCGACAAAGAGAGGAATCTTTACGTACGAGTGGCTTTAAATGCACTTTATGTAATTTTGTACGTTCAGATTTCTTCATTGTTAGGTTTTAATTGTCCACATAGAGCTCCTCCTTTCTAAAACCACTAAAAAGCAACATCACATTAGGGGGCATTAACATTTGCTCAGCTCATTTTTGTGATATCTTAAGATCGAGACATCCAATCACTAAAATCCTTCATATGGTTAAAATATATAGTTAAAAACTAACAAAAATTGTAAAAAAATATGGCTTAAAACTGCATTAAAACGTCGATTTATGACAGTTTCTGGCAAACAACAACAAATTGAATTTTTTTGGAAAAAATTGGATAATTACTACAAAATGTTTATAAATCTAGTCATTTTTAGACGTGTAAATGTAAAAAAAAGTTACATATTTTACATCTTTAAGCACAGTGAAGCATCCTTTTCTTTTCCGTGGCAGATGCATTCATTCTTAATCTTTTTAGGTCACAAAAAATAATAAAACACTACGAAATGAACACAGACGGAAGAAAAACGAACCTCGTTATCGTCGAACTCGCAGTACTGCAGGTTGACAGAGGGGGCGACGGTTCGCACACACGCGTATGTGTTGTTGTACGAGTCCTCGCACACACAGTCTGGGAAACACTCCTGACAGATGGCAGAGAGAGAGAGAGAGAATATTTAAGCCGCTTCTTTACGTCCTGCAGAAAATATAAAAAGTTTAATCTCGTACCGAGACTCCTGGACCGAGCAGAGGACAAGCCGGGTCGGACACATTGCTTCCTTCTCCTTCATACTCGACCAGGATGTCGGTCCTCCAGCTGCTGCTGTTCATCTTCCCCTCCTGGTGTGTGTGTGTGTGTGTGTGTGTGTGTGTGTGTGTGTGTGTGTGTGGGGAGGGGGGGGAGGAGAAAGAAAGATTTGAATTATCATATTTTTGTGACGACCATTCATTGATGTCACTCATTTTCTACTTCAGCAACTTAACATTTTTAGATTAGGTTCTTCTTTAAAAAAAAAAAAAAAATAATAAAAATGTTTGTGTGTGTGTTTTCATCAATAAATTAAATAATAATAAAAAAAAGTGATAACTAATATAGGTATCTGTTCATTTGGAATATTTTAAAACTGGAGAATTCTGTTAAAAAAAAAAAGAAATCTGCTCCTTTTTAGAAATAATACTTAGATAATTGCTATTATCTAGCTGCAGTTTAAACCAGACGTTACATCTAATAACTTATGATCCATTTCATCGTCCGGAGTGCGACGGGTTCTTGTTCATGACTCACTGTGCAGACGACTGTTCGTGCATTGTTATTAAAGAACCCGTCGGGCGCCCTCTAGTGGCGAGGTTGCAGATTGCAAGCAAACTTAAACTCCTCCCGTGTGCACAAAGCAGAGGAGGAGAACTAAGTCAGCCGATACGAAAACCTGAGGCACGAAATTGAGCCGGCAGTCGGTTTGAAACTCTGAAGAGGACCCGCTCCCTATTTAGATATAAACAGCTCATTCTAAAAAAGGCAACAAAGACGCGTACATTCTCATTTTGAGGTCATAAAACACACTTATTTATATCATTTTGCATTTCTGCCAATAG